>APFE030768794.1:72824-102013 GCA_000404065.3 Pinus taeda | reverse complement strand
TATATGATAGACTATGCTTCTTAGCTAATCTCTGAATCTGAATAAGTTTCCTAACTCACGTCTCTGTGTTACATAAAGAGAATCTATTCGAATTGCATCCATTTCTATAACAAGGTATTAGTATGACTGGTATCATCATTGGATTCATATAAAACAAGTGTTTGCGAGACTTGAAGACAATATCACTTTGCTCAGAAATATAGTCACATCATACATTACTCTCGGATTGTTGTAATAGTTTAGAACGTGTACATCCATTTGCGTTTACTATTCCATTTACTTATGCTGTTCCATTTACTTATGCTGTTCCATTTGACTACTGTTGTTCCATTGCATAACTGCTGTTCCATTTACTTTCGCTTATCCGCCTTTGTTGCTTTCGCGTGATAGCAGGCCTAAGACTGTCGTGAGCCCAGCAAGACGCTGCCTGACTCCCAGATCTATAAGTCCATGCTTTGGTTTCCTTCTTTATCAGTTTCTAAAGGGAAGGGTTATTGGTTCCGTACCCTTGACTGATCAATTGATTTGTGTGATTTTATCTTTTGAGTTGGTTTAGTTACAGTATAGTGTCCGTTTCCTTTCAAATCATTAGAGCGCTATACTACCGAGCATTACTTGGGAAAAACAGCCTCGGATTGAGTTACTCCTTGAAAGAACAAAACGATCCCAGATTGACTTAATAATGTGGAATAATTGGTGGTGTGAGAGACCCTAGTTATTGCTCTACATCATACTAACAAAATCTCCCTATAATTCAATGATTTCCAGCCCCTGATCACTTAGATGAGAGGTCTTTTTATAGGTGAATGCAGGAAGTTATGCCATAAATGGTGATAATGAATGCCCTCCCAAACTTAGGATTTAGTTCCATGGAGGAAGGGATAAAGGGATTGATGTTCCTTAACTCCCTCCCTCATCCAATTTCGAGCCCGAAGGAGTGGATAGCCTTGGAGAAATTCTAGAGGCATCCTATGGATAAGAATATTCCAAACCCCAATGCATATTTCACTCAAATTCGCATAGCACAGGCCAAAGAGGGCTCAAGTGTGTTGCAATGCACCCTGGCAGTGTATTGGGCTGCACTGCAGTGCACCCTCATAAAGGCCTACATGCACTGATCTTCTTAGAGGCAGTTTTTGGATGATTTAAGTCATGTAATCTCTTGGGAAGGAGGCATTCTGATGGTTGACTTCATTAGGGCATGTAACAACTAAATTAGGGTTTGATGGGCCCTAATAGTACTAATCTATAAGTTGGGGTTGATGTGCCCAAATGGATCTGTAACACATGCCTCTGTCCTTGTCTTCTTTGATGTTAAGGTCCTCTAGGTTTTCCTCCTCCTCATCAGTTTCCAAGTTAACGACTTTCCCTTTCTCCTTCATTATTAACCTAGTGTGCAATGGGTTTCACGAGGACACACGTACAAGAACCATCGGCTATTTGTCTTTCTTTAGCCTCGGCGTGCGTGTTGATTTAGGGATTTCCGCCACAATCTCGGCACCTTCAGGGACATCCCCCATAGCCAGGGCCTACACAACCTCTTTGGCGGTCATATCTATAATTTCCATAACTTCCTCAGATGTTGCCATCGTGTCCGTCCAGAAATCTATCACTCACATAATTGGGGGCTCAATTAACGCTCTGCATAGGTCAACCAGGGCTCTACTCAGAATGCATAGGTTATGCAATAGCTCAATTCGAAAATGACCAAGTGTTTTTTGCTGGGCATCCCTTTGTAATTTAGAATGCCTTTTGAATTTGAATTCGACCGTTCCCCCCAAATCCGGTTCATTAATGCTCCCTTAGCAACAAATTTTCCCAAATATTGCCCATAAATTGCATCTTAAATTCCCGTCGCTCGCTCCATTTGGTCTCAAGTTGAGTATCACATCGTGAATAGTGACTTCAACGATCACTTTCTAGCTAACTCACACGGCAGCGCAACCCCCCTTACGCGGTCATGGACCTTGTGACACCTTAATCCTGTGCACAGTTCCAACATTGTGCAACTCCTGGGCATAGTAGTTTATAGTCCTGCGCCTCCTTTCAATTGCCTAGAGTGCTAAGACTGTACTTCCTCCGGCTAGTCAGGTGGTCGTGCCACCTGTATATGATTTCCTTTGGTCATCCATCATTTTTCCTTAAAAGTAACCACCTTCTATTGTTACCGGCGGCGTCCTGCACTTTATCATCTATAATGCGCCACCATGGTTAATTCATGTAGTAATATGCAGTCCAAGTCAAGGCATAAAACTGATCAATTTGCGGCGATAGTCCCCAAATTTGTTAGTGTGATCGTGCGCACCTTGTTTTGTCACCCTGGTCTTCTTATCGAGAAAATATTCCTTTATCTCGTCCTCCAACTTCTTAACTTCTGATTCCACCAGAGAGCTTTTCTCCCTTAATCGCACCCTTTCTTTCCCAAGTTCTTAGAGCCTAAAATTACCCTGTTGGATTTCTTCCTCAGGTCCCAAGCATTCTGCTTCATTCGGCTGTGTGATCCCTTCTTCCAAGGCTCCACTAACCGTTGTATCTGCTGATGCTGCCATGCACGGACTAGGCATTTCATGCTCTATGGGGATTACAACGTGTGCTTCATACTCCAGCCTCGGAGGTGCCTGCGTTGTCGGTTTCTTGCACGCGGTCCTATAGGCCCATAGAACCGCTGGTATGTGCAAGTCCCAATTAGTCTGTTGCTCATTGTGGAACTTGTTCAACGCTTCACATACTTCGTTAAAGGCTTCTACATGGATAACCTTCTACGCACTTAGTCTTTCTATACTTCGTGGTTTCAACTGGAGCGATTGTTCATGCCATTGCCTCGCCCGCACATGCTTACTGACTGTGTCTCCTAACATGAAGAATGTGTACATTCGTGCAGGTTTTGGTACCATATGCCTGCATCCATATGGACAGGTGGGCGCATGGACCGTCTCGGCTGGTAATCTTGTTTATTAGTTGCATTTGAGGCTTCCCAAATCATACGTGCAACACCCTTTTGCATTCACGCTAGTCCTTGAAGCATGTTTGGTGCGTACCCCACCACCTCGTGGGTGTAGCGTGCAGTACCCATTTCAAAGCTTCAACACGTTGCTTCTCTGGCACTTCTCTTTCAAATCTATTTAGGAAGTCATCCACCTCACTTAACCCATCATACGTAGGCAGATCCCTTACCTCCATTGATACACAGTGTAGTGATCTTGTCATCATGTTACAGTTTAGTGTGATTACCTTATGTAACTGGTTCTGCCATCATTCTATCTCTTCATCAGAATCTGATTTGCAGGAGCTTTTGCACTCCCATGAAATTCGTCCATCCACGACTGGATTCACCCAGTCTTGTTCTCACGCGATTATCTTGTAGATGCAGTCAAAATCGTCGTCACTATCATAGTCACGCACTAGCTCAGTGTAGCGCGATCCTTCTGTAGGGTCCAAAGGTACAACTATGTGCAGAAATTTTTTCTCAAAAATAATCTTGCGCTTCTTCAGATTTGTCACTCCATTGATGTCATTGCCCCAATCTATTCCTAGTAGCGCAGGGTAGGGATTACTGTCATCAACAATCTCGATCACTTCGAAATCTGCTGACGCTTGCTCCTTTGATATCCACTATTATTCCCTACAATCTTCCCATAGGTAGGATGTTTTTCTAGTTCACCATTCATAGTTGGATAGGAGACCATTGCAGTGTAGGTATTCCCATGCACTCCCATGTTTGCTTTGGCAGAACGTTTGCGTCTGATCATAGGTCCAAAATCACTTGGTCCATTTCATATTCACCAATCTGCACGGTCAATCTCATCTCCCTTCCCGTCTTTGTCATGTGCTTTCTGAGCTTCTGGACTATGCATGGTTTTCTCGGCGTAGTCTTAACGCATTTATTTATGAGTTCCTGCAGCCCCTTTACAGCCTTGTTGTTGCACAACAGCTTCATGCATGTTTCCAGGAACATTGTGAGCATCGATGGGTCCATTTCCGACTCTACTCTATCTTTTCTTCCTGAAGTGGAGGCATTAGCGAAGCTCTTCTTGGCTTCCATGAAGGTTTCCTTAGCGCGCTCCAAATCAAACTCTGGTTCCTTCATTGGAGCCTTGTGAACCCAAGTACTTTCTTTAGGATGCTTGCCCTTGTCATCCCCTGTCGTAATTCCACTTCGGAGCACAATATTCACATTAGGGTCTTCCTCGCGTGGCTCAGACCTCATCATTTGCAGGTTCTGAGTTAGGGGAGGTTAGAGTGCTCCTTTATCGCACAACCTTGCTATCAGTGTGGGAGAATCCTCCGTCTCATGAGAAAACAATGTACAATACAAGCATGATGGCTGCATTGGATTCGTATAATCATGGGCATAGTGTCCTGACCCTCCACAATTGTAACATATCAGTTGTCTGCGACCTCTTATAGGTCCTCCTTCACCTCGACCTCGTCCGCGCCCCTGAAATCCAGTTCACGCCATCCCCGCATTTTGGTCAAGGGGTCATGTTTTGGCCTAAACTTTGTAGGTAGGAGTCCAATCCATCTTCAACACATAACTTCTACAGGTGCGCTCATCATGTCCTAATGACCTACATAAATTACATAACAACTACTGTGAATTCTACGTGTACTTCTGCAATAAATGGCAGTTATCTTAGCATGCTTTCCTCCTATCTAACAAATCACGCACCATAATGTAGGCGGCGCACTCGGTCCTGCTTGTGCCTTTGGCGTTAATGGAATTGGTCCTGCTCTCGCGAGATAGTTCATGAGCACCACGCAATGGTTCTTGTCATGTCCCTAACCCTTGCACTTTATGCACCATACCTCGTCGCGCACTTCTGGGTGAGCTGTACTGTCTTCTTTCAGACTCTACATCTCAAGGCACAAGTTTTTCAACTACGCGTGGATCTGCTAAACTCCAAGTTGGGATCCTTCATTGGGGTCTCATGCATTCTCATCGTAATCTCTAAGGCTTGTGCCTGAGTTGTTAGCCTCTGTTGTGACAACATGTTCCTTAAATGTAGCGTTAATGATGCTACAAACCATTTGCGGTGTTGTCCATCCATTAGCATCATGTTAGCTTCACGAATTTTGCACTTCATTCTTTGATCCAACTCTGAAGGGGTCTTGCTTGGTAGCATTTTGATTTCCTTGAACCTAATGATCGACTGCACCTCTGAATTCGACCTGCTAAATTCTTTCTTAAGTGCAATTTGAATATCTATGATCTCTGCATTCGGATTGTCATTGGAATTCTTAATGTACCAGGTCAGCACGTGATCCTGCAGAGCACTGACCAATGTTGCTTTCTTTATATTATCATCTATGACTCCCTGTGCTTCCCATACAACTTTTATTACGAACCAAAATTGTTTGGGATCTTCACTTCCTACTCCCTTGAACACTGGCAACTTTATCGCGCTCGCCATATTGACTTGCGATGGTAGCGGAGGTGGTATGAGCGAAGATGGGGGTGAAGACGGTGAAACTAGTGGCGGTGTGGGTGGGGGTGGTATGCGCGGAATCCTATGCCTTATCAAATTGATTGCACTTCTTGGTGAGACCTTCGCGAGCTCTTCCTTGTCCCTTCGCAGAGGTGAAATCAAGGGGCTAGTTTCTAGTTCCACACTACCTTCGTTTCTGTAGATCCTCCCACTTCGCGTAGCCCCAAACATAAATTTATTCACATAACCCACTTTTCACACAATAGAATTTCAATCCAAGTGTTGAAATATTTAATGTACTTACCTCGCGGTCCTTTGAGGAAGCGTCATTCTACCTCGCTATAGCTAACTGAAGTATATACCGTGAACTTGATGATGAATCCTCCTATAATTTGATCGAGCCAGTGATAAAAAATGCACACAATCTTATCCTCCAATGCTTCCAATATGCACACCAATTTTGGAGTCCACACGATAGGTCTGTTGAGCTTGCACCTTCCTTGGCTATCTGCTAGCTTCACGATCCACTCGTATATCTCATTAGGGAAAGAAGCAAAGAAAATTTCATGGATATCTGTGTATAAGTAGCAGTCTAACCACTCTTCTTTTGATATTCATGGATTCCTGTTCTCCTACACCGCAAACTTGTGAATCTTCCTATCCAACCAATCCTCAATTCCTTTCTTAGTTGGATTCTAGTGATACAACATCAGACATCTGTATGCATATACCAGTCCTGACAATGAAACCATTTGTTGGCTTATTGAGGTCTAACCCAGGTTCAAAGTTAATTATCCAAACAAACCCCTGTACTACTGGCCCTTTCAACAATAGTCCACAGAGCAGGGATTGAGGTCTCACCCAAAGTAGTATGGGGGGGTGTTGGAACTAGGTTTCTGCACCCTTGAGATGTCTAAGGGTTTGATTTGGTCCAACTGCTAGTCCTTGTGTGCAGGTTGCTTCACGCACTTCCCTGACCTTCACACCCTGATAGATTCACCTTCGCGCATCCCTAACCAAGGGCTGTGGGGCTTCCGCGCTGCTGAGCAGCGTTCTGCACTATTTCCCTAAATCACTCCCGAGATCTTACTTAGCTTTTTACACCAGTTATTTATTTTTGTGTAAGTAGAAGCCTTATGTAATATTATTTATATAGTGCATACATATAAGTTCACGTAGCCAATAAAAAATAAACTTGCAAATTATACCCAATAACACATAAAGTAGGAAATGCTACAGAGAAATATGATAAACTTCTCTTTGTTAATTCTTCCCAAGGTTACAGACTCAACCTGCCCTGCACACTCAGCTACAGAGGTCTGTGCACTCAGCTACGGACTACTAGGCCTCTATGCACACAGCTGCAAAGCCTTCTCCTACTCTATGACCTAAGACACACTTTACACTGCGACTCAAGCTCTTAGACTCCTCATGATTATTTTTTATTCCTTCTTCTTAGCTATCTTCTACACTTAGAGCCTCGCTCTACTTATACAATCCCATGGTCTACGGACCATGGGTAGGTCTATCAAGCTGACATTACATTACAAAAAAAAGGGCGGACAACCCTGTGACTCTATTATGACTTCACGCTCCACGCCCACAAATCGCAGAGTCTTTACAAGGGACTTGGTCAAAACTTGGGCTTTAAACCCCAAAACATTCCTTGGGGGGATTCCATGCCCAACACTATTGGTGCAATTCTTACTTAGCAAGGGCATCTAATGGCATATCACAATGAGACACTTTTAGACACAGTCTGAAAGTATCCCACCTATGACAAGGAGATGTATTCCATTGTGCAGGCCTACCAATGTTGGGTGCAACCCAACTTGGCCTAGTTTTGGTAAAGAATCTGCATTTTGAGGAGCGGAGTGCACAACGAAGTGTGAAGTGGCACGAGACCATGCAATGAATAATTTGGAATATACCATGCAATATTAGGGCGTTGGAGTGGGTCGAAGCCCATCCCTTTTGTAAAAAGCTTGTAATGTTGTAAAAGATGAATGGTTTTTAGACCATCGTAGATTTTTTTAGGGAGTCCATGGTATTTTAATGATATATCCCTCAATGTGATAATATATATAGGGATCAATAATAAAGAAGAGAGACATCACATATTGAATTGAATGGTTGTATTCTTGTGATCTATGGTTTGGAAAAGAAGGTGAGGCTTTGCAGTTGAGTGTGCAGCCTCGAGTCTACAACTGAGTGCGCAAACAACTTGCAGCTGAGTGTGTCGGTTAAGAAATGTTTGTTGTACAAATTTATTATTATAAGTAACAGTTCATGTGGGTGTAACCCCACATTGGGGTGAACCTCGGTAAAAGTGGTGTCTTCATGTGTATATTTTCTTACTATCTGTTGTAGTGTAGTAGTTTATTACAATTGCACTTTATTTCAGTACAATGATGATTTATGGCTTTATATGGTATGATAAGTGATTAGATGAATGGGAAGTAGTGATTTATGAATGTTAATAATAAAATATAATATAAAACACCACATCGCATCATCCCTCAAGGCTACAAAAACCTGGTTCTGCATCCTCCCATAGTCACTTCGGGTGAGACTGTGATATGCTTACCGGTCATTGCTAAAAGGTCCAGTGATTGAGGGTTTTATTGGTGTGCAATATAGATCAAACCTACATCAGCCCAAATCATAACCAACAAATGGTTTCATTACTAGGACTAGGATATTTTTATGTGGCATCCGTTGAAGAAGGAGATTCAAGAGTGGCTAGAATCGAAGGAGCGAGAATTTGTTGATCAAGAGAACATAAATCCTCGTCTGAAGTCTAAAGCTTGGTTACATAAGTATATTTTTATAGATCAATACGATATTTTCTTCGCATCATTTCCTGTTGAGTTGTATGGGTGGATATCAAGGTTGATTGAAAGAAAGACCTGTTTTAAAGGTGGAGAACCTACAACGCGGACCCTTGAAATAATACAATGACTTGAAAGCATTGCCAATTGGATTTCAAGGGCCGTTGATTTATGGATTGATAGCATCTAGGGAGGATTAATTAATGACTTCACAGTAAACTATATCGTGTCCTACAATGAAGCATAACAACAATTCTTCAAAGGACCGCGAGGTAAGCATTTAAAATCTTTGAAATTTTGGATTAATATGCTTTTATTTGAAAAGGGAGTTTTACAAACGTAGCCAAATTGTTAGTTTACTTATGTTTGGAAGAAGAGAGAATAAATATGAGCTAGAGATTACAATAACATGAATTGAAAAAGATATAGAGTAGAAGCCAGAAAAAGAGCTCGTGGACAAGACCCAAATACCTTTGTAGAGACTGAATATAGTCTTTTGTTGAGTGAATCTGATAGTGAAAGAGAAGATAGCCACCCTGATAAGCCCCAAGTAGCTTCACAGTATTCACCTTCTTTGCCTAAGAGTTTGCAAAAGCCAGAATCTAGTAATAGCTAGGGTGTTTTTGGTTCTCCTCCTCCCCATACTCCCCCTACCCAGCCATCCCCCTCCCCTTACTCATCCCCCTCCCCCTCCAAGAAGAAATATGGCTAATGATATTAAGGTGCCTATTTTCAAAGTAACTGGATCGAAAGATCCATAATAATTTTGGTTTTTATGTGAAGTTGTATGGACCATGAAGTAGATCAACGATGAAAATATAAAGAAAGCGTAGCTCATTATGACACTCTGATTTAGAGCATTAACATGGTATATGAAGAATTCAAATAATCAGATTATAACATTTCTAGATATTAAAGTAACATTGAGAAGAGAATTTAAGAAGCCAAAGTACGAGTCGCAGTGCATCACTTAGTTGAAAGAAATTAATCATAAACCTCATTAGGGGAATTTTCAGGTCTAAAATGGGCCTCCTAAGGAAATTATAAAATAAGTGGAAATAATAAAATAATATTATAGTACATAATCAAATTTTAGCGGGAAAGAGGAAAAAAACTATATTTTCAACTTATCTCCCTATGGGTTTAGTCAAATTTCAAGTGGCAACACTCATTGGATGCAAAAATTGATTCTTCATCCAAGGAATACCCATGTTGCATACTTCTGATGGACCATACTACATGCAAAATGAGAAATACATGAAAAACGTGATTGCATCATTTTTCATGTAGCAGGGTCCATTAAAAGTATGCAACTTGGGTAATCCTTGGATGAGGAATTAAATTTTGCATCCAACGAGTACCCCTACTTGAAATTTGAGTAAAAACTAAGGAAGATAAGTTGAAAATATGAGTTGAAAAAGTAGTTTTATTATTATTATTATTTTATTATTTTATTATTTTTATTACTTATTTACTCCAAAAATGGAGAATCATCCCCCATTGTTGACATCATCATCTTGAATCTTATTGGTTCTTATAAAGTTTATTTTGGTTGTGCATTTTCCTTAGGAGGCCCATTTGAGACCTCAAAATTCCCCTAATGGTTGAGTCTGTTTGGGAATTTGATAAGAGATTTAAGGAATTTTTGGATCAAGTGAGCTTCAACATAGCTTTGCAACAACATCAAGAATGGTTTATAGCTGCATTGTTACTGCATATCAGATTACCATTGTCACAAAAAAATATAACAAGTCAAGTCAAAGCTCTAAATATTGCGATGAAATTCGAAGCTTGGCCTATACGAGATACTAATGCATGTATGCAACAGATTCAGAGTCAGCTAACAAACCTAACCATCCAAATACAAGATATAAAGAAAAGCAAAGAAGTTAGAGAAGAATTATGGTGTACAAAGTGTAGATCAAAGGGCCATTCTAAAGAAAAATATCCTATCTTTAGGCTTTACATCTCTAGTGGGGCACCGAATCCCTTAAATGTAAGATCCAACAAGAATTGGTACATGGATTTTTTCATACATTAGAGACAATCCCTAAGAACTGGTACTTAGAAACAGAGCTTCGACATGATACAGTAAACTAGACAGACATAGTTGATGGCTTCATATTAACATTTAACTTTGAGGATGATTGTCCATACATAGATTTGGTGCTTCAGACAATTAAGAAGAAGAGATTTGAAAATGTAACCCCATTGATATGGCTGCAACCTGATTGGACTGTGAAGATAGAAAATGCACTGGAATGCTATAACCTTTCTGCAGAAGAAGAAGAAGATCCTCGCAACATTAACATAACAGAAATAAAAGGATACCGCGAAGTAAATGGACCTAGATTAGAGATACCATATATAATAAAGCCACTGAAGACTAAGAAGGTGAACATAGGATCAGAGAAGGAACCTAAGTTTGCAACAATATGAGACTATTGGGATGAAGAGACAATCACTAAAGTTACAAAGTTACTTCATGAATATCAAGAACTACGTCCCACCAAGTTTTCAGAGATGATGGGTATAATAGGAGATCTAGGAGTCATGAAGATTCCCCTTAAGCCTAATGTGAAGCCAGTATAACAAAGACCTTACAGGCTGAACCTGAAGTGTAAGGAGAAAGTAAAGATAGAGCTTGATAAACACTCAAGATTGTTGTTCCTTAAATGGAACGGTCGCTGTTCCTTAAGAGGAACGACAGTTGTTCCTTAAATGGAACAGAAAAAAGAAAACATCCGCAAAACTATTGTTCCTTTAATGGAATGGCTATTGTTCCTTAAGAGGAACAACAATTGTTCCTTAAATGGAACAACAATTGTTCCTTAAATGGAACAACAATTGTTCCTTAAATGGAACAACGCAAAGAAAATACATGCAGAACTACTGTTCCTTGAATGGAATGGTTGCTGTTCCTTAAGAGGGATAGCAGTTGTTCCTTAAATGGAACATCAATAAGAAAACACATTCGAGATTACTGTTCCTTAAATGGAATGGCTGTTGTTCCTTAAGAGGAAAAACATTTGTTCCTTAAGAGGAACAACAGTTGTTCCTTAAGAGGAACAACAGTTGTTCCTTCAATGGAACGGCTGTTGTTCCTTAAGAGGAACAACAGTTGTTGCTTAAGAGGAACAACAATTGTTCCTTAAGAGGAACAACAGTTGTTCCTTAAATGGAATAGCAATAAGAAAACACATTCGAGATTGTTTTTCCTTAAATGGAACGGTTGATGTTTCTTAAAAGGAACAACAACTATTCCTTAAATGGAACAACAAATAAGAAAACACACGCAAAACTGTTGTTCCTTAAATGGAATAGCATAGAAATTTTATATACAGGGGACTGTTGTTCTGTAAATGGAATGGCAGTTGTTCCTTAGAAGGAACAACAGTTGTTCCTTAGAAGGAACAACAATTGTTCCTTAAATGGAACAGAATAAAAATTAAATAAAGAGAAAAATTGTTGCTCCTTAAATGGAACGGCTGTTGTTCCTGAAATGGAACAACACGAAAATCTGTACAAAAAGATACAATCTATACAAGAAAAATAGAAAGAAAATTCTATATAAAAAATTCAAAAAACAAATGAGTTGTTCAGTGGATTGATGCTGAGGATCGGTTATCCTCTTCAGCGAGAATTTGCATGGTGGAATATTCCCGTAACTGTTGGAAAAAGGACTCCCTGGTAAGCGGTTTGCGATACAGTCACACTCGATGACCATTCACTTTAAAAGAATAGTCAGATCCATCAATGGTTGCCAATGTAACGGTGCCATTATCATGCACTTTTTGTATCTCATAATGTCCTAACCATCTGGTCTGGAGTTTTCCAGGGAAATCCCGGAACCTGGAATCGTATAGGAGTGCCCAATCTCCTTCGTGGAAGGTCTTCTTTTTAAAAAGGGCATCACACCATTTCGCTCTCTACTGTTGGATTAGTGCAGTGGGTTGAAGAGTAGATAGTCTGATTTCATTTAATTCATTGATTTGTTGTAATCTATTGATCTGAGCTTCATTTAAATTCAAACCCACCTCTTGAGTTGTTCTTAATGTTTGTATCTTGAATTCGATTGGGAAGATGGGTTCTTTACCAAATACTAATTGATATGGTGAATATCCTGTGGTATTTCTCCATGTTGTGTGGTATTCCCACAAGGCTTCTGGAAATTTGGAAGCCTAGTCACGTCTGTGTGATGCAACTGTCTTTGTAAGTATTGCCTCAATTACCTTATTAGTACTTTCTACTTGGCCATTTTCCTGTGGGTGGTATGGAGTTGTAATTTTGTAGAGAATATGGTAATTCATCAATGTTGCAGCGATCTTGTTACCTACGAATTGTGGTCCTCCATCTGTAATTATGTCTCTTGGCAGGCCATATCGCACAAATAATTGGAAAAGAAAATGTATCACTAAATCCTCAGTAGCTCTTGGTAGCCCCTCTGCCTCAACCCATTTAGTAACATATTCTGTTGCAACTAGCATGTATGTTTTTTGATTGGATGATGGGTTAATAGGACCAATAAAATCTAGCGCTCACCGCTCAAATGGCTCAATTACTAATTGCGGGTTCAGAGGCATCTCATCAGATTGTCCAGGGCATCCCGCCCTCTAGCAGCTATCACAGGCTTGAACAAACTTTTTAGCATCTTTAAAAATAGTGGGCCAGTAATAGCCTATTTGTAAGACTTTGTGACCAGTTCTGCAGTCTGCAAAATGTCTGCCGCATGGGCCCTCATGGCATGCTTTTAGAATTTCAAACACTTCATCTTCCCGGACGCATCTTCTAATGTCAATATCTTCCCCTGTGTGGAATAAGTAGCCCGATCCAAAAGAATCGGGTACTGCGCTACACTATTTGTTTTCTTTCATTAGGCGTTAGGTGCTTTGGTAATTTGCCTACTGCCAAGTAATTTGCAACTTCCGCATACCATGGTGTTTTGACAGTAACAACAAATAAATGTTCATCAGGAAATTGATCCTCAACTACTGCTGCGTCAGCTGGCCTTGGCATTCGTGAGAGAAAATTAGCTATAGGGTTCTCTTTTCCAGGTCGATCCTTAATTGTGATGTCAAATTCTTGCAAGAGAATCAACCATCTTGTCACTCTTCCATTTGTAACAGGTTTATTTGCTAGATATTTAATGGCAAGTGATCTGTGTATAAAACTACAAGATATCTAGTTATATAATGTCTAAATTTATTTACAGCATATATTACAGCTAAAAATTCCTTTTCAGTCACAATATAGTTTAATTCAATAGGATATAGAGTTTTGCTAATATAATATATTGCATATGGCTTTTTATCTTCTTCCTATCCAAGAATTGCTCCGATTGCTGTGTCTAAAGCATCAGATGAAATCTAGAATGGCAAATCCCAGTTTGGGCCCCTTAGTATTGGGGCTGTTGATGCAAGCATTTTTAAATCTTCAAAAGCACTATCACATCTATTTGTCCAGATGAAATCAATATTTCCTCTTAGTGCATATAATGGTGCAGCAATCTGAGAAAAAATCTTTATAAATCTTCTATAATAACCAGAAAATCCCAAAAAACTGTGTACCTCTGTTTATGTGGTAGGGGTATGTATTAACAGAATTATTTGAATTTTAGCCAGATCTACCTGTATTCCAGCTACTGAGATATAATGACCTACGATGAGTCCCTCGATCATTATCATGTGACACCTTTCATGGCTTAAACAGAGCCTGGTGGCAATGCATATTTGTAGCACTTTTTCTAATGTTTGTAATGCTGGCTCATAGTCATCCCCATAAGGTGTGAAGTCATCCATATACACTTCGAGCCCTTCATTTATCAAATCTGAAAAAATGCTGAGTACAACCCTCTGAAATGTGGTAGGTGCATTGCACAGCCCAAAGGGTAAGACCCTATAAGCAAATGTTCCCCAAGGGCAGGTAAAGGTAGTTTTATCCTGATCTTTAGGGGAAATCTGAATCTGATTGTATCCACTGAAGCCATCTAGGAAAGAAAATAATTTCTTCCCTGCCAATGTGTCCAAGACCTAGTCAATGAATGGAAGGGGAAAATGGTCTTTCTGGGTTGCTTTATTCAGTTATCTATAGTCAACACATATCCGTCACTTTCCATTCGTTTTCGGCACCACTACTAATGGAGAGACCCACTTGCTGTCAAATATTGGGTAGATAAAGTTTACATCTAAATGTTTTTGTAATTTAGCTTTCACAATATCCTTAAGATGAGGATTTAATCTCCATTGGGGTTGGCGAACAGGTCTAGCATCCTTTTCTGTATAGGTGTGGTGCGTATACAACTGGGGATCAATTCCTTTCATGTCCGAGTAATCCCATGCAAAGGCTTCTTTATATTTTCTCAAGAGTTGAACCAGCTTTTGCTCTTGGTAAACAATCAGGTTTTGTTAATGGTCAAAGTTTTTCCTGGCTCCATTTCTATGGTTTTGCCGTTATAAATAGAGGTGGTTGGTATTGATTGATCATTAGTCTCTTTTATGGGATCTTCTTCTACTTCATTATCGAATGCTGCTTCGATCATGTGACATTTGAGATGGGATCCGGCTTCTGATTGGTTAATGTAGGTGTTGATGATGTCATCTTCTGTTTGATCTTTAAATTCGAGAGCATCTTCTATGGTTAGGGGTGATCTAATGTTTTCAGTTAGATATGATATAGGTTGTTTTCTGGTTTTGATCATTGTTAAACTTGGCTGGGCAGAAGGATATAAGGCTAAATTCTTGACATTGGTTCCTCTTGTTATGGTCATGTTTCCTGTTTGGCAGCTGATATAGGCATCCGCGGTTGCCAACCAAGTTCTACCTAAAATGAGTGGGTGTCCCTCTAATCGGTTTCTAGGATTGATGATGAGGAAGTCTGCTGGGTATTCCCAGGAATTTACTGACACCATTACATCCTGTAATGTGCCTTCTGGTTTGACTAATAAGCAGTCAACCAATTCCAACAAGGTTGGGGTTGGGTCTAGGGATGTAAAGTCGAGCTTTTGGAAAGTTGTTGTGGTAAGAATATTGATTGCTGCTCCTAAGTCGACTAGTACATTAGGAAAGGAGTAGCCGTTTATTTTCACAGTAACTATTGGATTACCTAGGTCCTCATATTTTATAGGCGCTTCTCTTTCTGATAGTAAATTGGATAAGGTACCGACTACATGGAAAGTTGGATTTGCTGTTATTTTCCTCTTTGGCTTTTTCATACATAATTCTTTAATAGTTTTTGCATAAATTGGGATACCTTGAATAGCCTAGAGGAGTGGTATTTTTATGCATAAATTTTTCAATTCTCCAAGAAGATCAAAATCAGGATGTTCTATTGGGTGAGGTATGATTAGTCGTTCTGGGAATGGAGGAGAAGAGGTGGTTTCTTGTTCATGAGTTTTTTGTCTAACCAGATTCTCTTCTTGTGGTGTTTGTTCTATAGGTAACAAATTTCCAAATTGAACATTTTTATCCCCCTCTGATTCTATTATACGCCCAGATCTTAATTGAAGGTCATTACACTCCCTTAAATCGATTTCTGGTTCTGGTCCTTCAATAATTTGCATAGACTGAACTGATCTGTTGTTGGGGTTTAGGTTGGGTTAGTTTGGGAGCTGTAGTCTTAAGTTGTTCTGGGGGTTTTGTTGCAATGTATAAGGTGTTGGCAGTGTGGGTTGAGATAGGGGGATCGTTCCTGTTGGTTGATTTCTAGGTTTCTTCCAGTTCAACTACCAGTTTTGACTCTACGAGGTGGAGGGTGACCATTGTGTTGAATATGCGTTATTTTTCCAAAATGGTGGATAGTAAGGAAAGTTTGGCCAGTTGGTTTGATTTGTTTGATTTGGGCATGGTGTCATGGGGAATGGATGCTATGACCAGCTGGGGACAGGTGGCTGATTCTACCACATTCCATTATATTGTTGAGCATTATAGTAAGGACCCTAAAAAGAAGAGGATGGATCAACATGCATACCTATTTGTCGTGATTGCCACTAGCGGCGTTGATTTAGTAGGTAAACCAGTTCTATTTCTTCTTCTGCTTCTTTGTAGACTGCTTTCAGTCCTAGGATTTATGGGCAGCTTTTTGTTGAGTGATCTTTCATACAGATGGCGTAGATTTGGACTCTATCCAACGGGCACTCTTTGTGGCTATTCCTCTTTCTGCATCTAGGATAGAATATCACCAAGTTTTGTTCTGCTTTTGCTTGCTTTTGTTTTGCTTGCATAATGTCCAACTGCGTTGTCAGAGTCCCTAGGATATCAATTTTGAAATCCTCTAATAGATTGCCAATTTATGTGCGAGTTATTCCTCCACCAGAGACTTTATTATCCCTTGTAATCATGTTGCGCTCTGCTGGCTTCAGTCTTGTGCTGCCTCTTGAACACCTGATACACAAATTAATGATGTTAGCAAAGTTTTCTTGATATGTCACCTTTACCCATAATGTTTAATGTTTCAATCCATTGTTCTTTCATCCCTTTAATTAATGTAGTTTTTAACACATTATTAGGCAAGGGAAAAGATGCATAGGGAGATCTCTGGAGATTGTATTGAAAGCATTCTACATATTCCTCCAATGTTTCGCTAGGTCTTGCTGTCATTTGAAATATCTCATCCTTTAATTCCCTAGATCTGCAATAGTCCTAATATTTCTTTAGGAAAGTAGTTTTCATCTAATCCCAGTCGTTTATAGTGCCCCCACCTAATCCCATAAACCATCATAAGGCTTTCCCTTTAAATGTGGAGGGAAATAGTTTTAGTTTTTGGGGATTGGTGGTATAGTCATACCCCCGGCACAATACATCAAACTCAAACAAAAATGCATCTGGATCTTCCAATGTCAGACCATGAAAGGTAGGAATATTCAGGAGAGGAATGGCTTTCATAGGTGCATTAACTGCCGTGTCCATGATGGGATACTGTAGTGTGGAGGTTTGAGGTGTTTTTTGCTTCTGAGCCATTTGATAAAATATGTGCCAATACCCTTCTGGGATTTCCAGAGTGTTATTCCTAAGATGGCTAGAAGGGATGGGAATGAGCTTAACAACACTTCCCTGGTCTGGGACAATGAGTGTTCCTTGTTGAACTACTATCTAGGGAGATCTTGGCTCCTTAATTTCCCTGGTTTCTTCTTGAATGAACTTAATGGCACTCCCTTTATCTGGGGTGTTGAGTATTCCTAGTTGAATTATTACCTGAGGAGATCTTGGCTCCTCTGTTTCCCCTGTTTCTCCTCCTCCTTCACGGAAATTACTAGAATTCCCTTCTTGTAAAGAAATTGGGTGAGAATTTTCAATTTCTTGGAAACTCTGCTCGGTCTCTTCTGTTTTGCTGTGTACCTCAGCAAAGGCTACAGATGGTGAATTTGTGGCCTGAAGGGACCATTAGGTTGTCTGGAAGAAACTTTCCTAGGACCCACTAATGGCTAAGATTCGGCTTTCTTTATGATGTCACTTATGAAGGTTGATCGACCAAGGGTCACCGGTCCCTTAGCTTTGTTGGATTTGGGTAGTGGATTTGGATTGTTTTTGGGTTTTTTCTTCTTAGTCATATACACAACTCAAATATTTACTTCTACCCTAAGTTCTTAACAATTCTGCTGGAAAGTGAGTGAGGGAGCAAGGCTTTTACATGCTCCATAGGCAGGTTCTTCCTTCTGTTTTTAATACCCAATTCTCTCCTAACAGATAAACATCAAATGTATACCACTCTTTAGAAATGGCTACACTCTCCCCGGCAACAACGCCAAAATGTTGAGGTATAAAAGGTGTCTTTTTAGTTATCAATCCGGGTAAGACTTTATATTTCAAGAGTGTACACAGTGTGTGGCAGCTATTCACTCAAGAGTAATACTTCTAAATTGTAGCACAACGCTTTCAAATACAAGAGTAAATGGATGCAGCTAATGAACTCAAATTACAATTAAAAGAAAGCTTAACTTGCTAACGAAACCAAACCAAACATTCGTTCAAGTATCAATCAAGAATACAGTAATAATAACTCGCTTCTCTTTTAACTGATTGATATTCCAAAAGTATTTTCTAATGTGAATAGTAGGGATCTCGGTCTAAGAGTGTAGACAGCAGTAGCCAATGCTCTTTACAGTGGAGAATCTCAAGATAACATGCTGAACTAAATTACTAAATTGGAAATAGAATGTTGAACTCAAATGATTAAATTTGAAATCATGACAAGGAAATATTGAAACAGGTAATTAAATAACAACTTGAACTAATACTTCTGCAGCATGTAAAATAGTGTAAGTCTGAGAATACGAAATAACAAAGCAATGCGATTACAATAAATGGAAATCAAACCAAACCATCACACGGCATAAATTGTAAAATAATGATACAGGAACAACAAGTGAATCCACCAGGGCCGGGCCTTTAGCCGCCAGTGAACACCGCTGGATTGCTTCAGTATGATCAAAGGAACAACAACTGTATTATATATTAATCATTTGCAAAATAGTTACAGCCAGTTCATAATCTATTTCAACAATGAGAGTCAATGATCAAAGTAAAAATACAATAGTAATTTTGAATAATCTCCCATCCCTGTTCTCTTTACAATCGCTCCCTTTTATAATGCCCAAGCGATAAGAAGGGTAAAATAGTAACAACGATCCCTCGGGATCAAGAGATCCTAAGGGATCCGCGCAAGCTTCTATCTTGAGTTAACTTCCTATCTTTTGCGCTGATGTTGTGATCTCCTTTGTTCTTATCCAAAACTGTGTGCTCCTATCCTTGGCTTGCTTCCTGTACATTGTTTCCTGGCTAGGGAACAACAATTGCTCCATGTCGTCCTTTTCCTTTCCTTGGTTAGGGACGACAGTTGTTGTATTTCATCTTTTTCCTACATGAAGAAGGACAACAATCAGCTAACTTGTGATAATAGATAATTTCCTCGTTTTCACCATAATCCTTTGATATATTATCATTTTAGGATATAAAAGGACTATAACTAAAGAAAAGAATGATGAAATAAGTAAGATATACATACCTTTTCCATAGCTCAACAAGTGGTTCATTCAGATGTGATGGTCCTTGATAGTTGTACCTGTCAATAAATTTACAATCCTTGGCCATATGTCCATAGTTAGCGCATGAAAAACAATAACCATTAAATAAAAAAACATACCTAGAATATTTTTCATTCTTCTTTGGAGGCGATTTTGTAGTTTATTGTGGTCCTTTTTTCTTTATTTATTTGGTATTGTTATTTGGAGTTGCATCATTCTTCTTTGTATTTTCACTTTAATCAACTTCCTTCTTAGAATCATCTTGCGAAGATGTGGAGCTTGTACCTTGATCAACTAGAGCTTTACCATCTTTAATTTCCTTCTTTTTTGGTTCTTCATCTGTCTTATCTTGTATGTGTTATTTTTGTGATTCCTTGAGTTTGTTGATCTCATCACCAGTTGCATCAGTTTCTTCTTTCTTTTGAGAAATATCTTCTTGAAACCATCTTTTCAAGATCTTCCTTCTTTTTTTTGCCTCCTCAACTTGTAGCTTGAGAAGAGTGGTCTTCTCTACTTCTCTGTTGAGAACATGTATCTGTTCCTTCTGTTTCTCATTTCCAATCCTAAGATTTCTTATTTCTATTGAAGATGTTTCTAATTCCTTTTGCTTTTGGTCAACAACGGATATGTATCTTTGATCATATTCCTTCCTTTCAATTTATATTTCCTGCATATGTTGTGTGATCCTGCTAATCTCTACAAACATTGTGTCGAGTTCTTGTTGCTTATGTTGGACATGTCTCTTGAGGTCTCGTGTCGTTGTATTCTTGATTTCTTCCAATTGAGTTCTAAGATTTATAATCATCTTCTCAGACTCTTCATTTTCTTTTATGAGTTCTTTTGTTGTCTTCAATACTGCTTCCAAAAGTCTTGTCTTTTCCTTTTGAATTTTGAGTTCCTTTATAACTTTGGTCACTTGATTTTGAAACTCTGTTTTACTCATTCTTCCATTTCTTCATCATAATTAGAAGGATCTGAATTTTCAATAACATCTTGACCTGATTGATTTGTTGAATAGAGATTATGAAGCTTTTCCCAAAGAGCTTTAGCTGTTGAACATTGACCAACTTTTGTTTTCACAGAATTTAGCGAAACATTCAAAATCACATTCATGGCCTTTGAATTCTACCTTTTAGCTTCTTTGATAGATGTGTCTCCAGAAACAATTGTTCCCATACTCCATGTGCCTGCAAATGTACTTCCATCCTGGATTCCCATATCTAGTAATTATCTGCATCAAAATCAAGGGTTGGTACACAATAGTCACTTTCTTCAAATTTTGTTGTACATGTACCTTATTTTGAAATCCTTGTAAACTTCTTCTTTGACTTTCCCATCTCTATGCTCTGAAAACTGACTTCTAGCGGTTAAGATGTTACTGAAGTAACCAAGCTCCGAGTCCAATTGTTGGAAATACTGAGGGGGGGGGGGGGGTGAATCAATATTCCTTAGCAATTATCACTTTTAAATATTTGCAAAGCATTGGTTAATCTTCAATTATTATTAATATTTATGTAGTAATAACAGTAAATAAAAGAACACAGTAGACACAAGAATTTTAGGTGGAAAACCCCCTCTGGGTAAAATACCATCGAATGCTTTTCTAATAAATTCTTTAATCTTCAGCCCCAATTGAAATGAAAGCAACAACTTCCTAGAATTCTAGAAAATAATTCTTCTCAAGCTCCCACTGGAAGGACACCCCAATGCCCTGGTTTCTTCAGTAGTCAACTGAATGCATTCCCCAACATCTGAGACCAACCTACCACCTTGAAGTGTTCATAGGCTCCAACTTGTAGGCGACTTCATGCACCAACCTAGCACCACCCTACCACCCTATAAAGACAAAAATTAAATACAAAAGTGTGGACTCCTGAACCCGGGACATGATTCACGATACAATATGATTTACAATGATTCTGAACGAACACCCAATCACACAATGACTTGCATCCCAACCATGACATCGTCCCAACAGAGACTTCTATACCTCCAAATAATGTCTTTTCGACTTTACGCCGATTGACTCTTTTACAATAATGACCCTTCCAATGATGACACTTCTACAAATCACTCTTTTACAACTTTACAATGATGACTCTTGGCCTTAACACATCTTCACAATATACGGATGGATGTCATGTCTTCAAAGGATGTCCCACTTCAATGCTTCCTTTGATTTGATACTTCTGCTCTTGAATTCTTGCTTGAAGTTGTACTTGAATCTTCTTCTAGCTGCATGTAAAATTTGTCTGACAAAACCAATCCCAAAAAAAAACAAAATACCCTTCAACTTACCTCTGCCTGCAAAACACATGTAAGTGCATAATAATGAATAAATACAAATTAAAATTACAATGCGTACCTGAAGTGTGCTTATCACTTTTTGTTGACTTGTTGTAGCAATAAACAAAGAATCCCACTCTTTATATAGGACTGCACTCTATGCAAGACTATATCCAAAACTGACCTAAATATAAATATAATAAAAATTGATGACAGACCCTAGACTTGTGATGGACCAAGTTCTAAGTACAACAACAGAGATCATTATATCAACTAGGAAAAGACAAGTAACATGAACTTACAACATCATATAGATTTAGTAGACTTGGTGTAGCATCAATAATATGTAGCATCAAATGTGTAGTATCAAGAATAGGATCTCTGAAAAACTAATTGTGACATATAGAGACATATAGATATAATTAAGAAACTGTATATACTTACATTGTCCTACAAAAACATATGTCAGAGATGATACTAAAAATTCAATTGTAAACACTAATCATACATATCTTGTTGTAGGATAATTACCCTTGACTGTTGATGTGTGGTCCTTACTGCAATGATCCTTGAATGCATGCTTTTTCTTGCCTTCTAAGAGCTCAATATTGAATTTGTTGTATCTATGTAATTTTCAATCTCCAAGGTCTCCAATTTCATATTTTGGTATCACTTGGAGTCATTTTTCCAACCCCATGGGTCTAATCAAGATTGGATTCTTCAAGAAAGAGTTGTGCCCAATCTCCCACGATGGTCTAATTATAGACTGGTTCAGTAGAGCAAATTTGTACGAAGTGCCATGTGTCATTGTTGCAACCTTCGGCCTTGAAAATGCTACTCAACAAACTAAAACCTGTTATATTTCTGTGACTATTTATAAAATTTAAATCAAATTCTCAAAGAGAAAGTTATTCCAAGTTTCCCAACGTCACCTGTTTAACATGGAATTTGGGAGCCTGCAAAAACCCTAACTTCCTCAAATCATATATCCGAAAATATAGCGAACCAAGTTCAGAAATTCCATCACAAGGTTCACAAAAACTTCAAATCAAATGGGTTTTAATTTCATCTTCTGTAGATTCAAAGAAAACATGTTATAGTGAAAATTCCTTGATGACATGTTTGAAGCCACAAAATCCCTACTAGAGGAGGATATGAGGGTCATTATTTATATGAATGTCTAGAGGTGAGAGGTTCCTAAACTTGTGAACGTTGAAGGGAATTTAAGAGCAAAAACAAATATTAATTATTGACTATTCAATGACCATAACCAATTATGAGTGCCATGCCACAACCCCATAGGGTTTTAGCCCACTAACTGGGGTTACTAACTTCAAACATGAATATCTCTCAAACCGTGAAGAATTACTTGGTGTGCCATATATCAATGAAAACATCTCGACGAGCAGAATCCATCTAGAATATCCTTCACTTGGAATAGAGTAAGTGGTTAAGTCAAAATACCCATGAAAGATCGGAGTAGCCCATGGTACTGCTTGGGTTGACATCAATGACAACCACTAATCAACAATCACCCCCTTTGGCATTGATGGAAACACAAGTACTCCCCCTGTGATCATGACACCTCTTCTTACTGCCTTCTTTCCCCCTTTATCATCAATGGCAAACAGTAACTCCCCCTAACAAACAACCATCCTACAGACCTATACATACCTCCACTCCCCCTTTCTACTCAAGTACATAAGAGAAATATTCTAATGAGAACTTGGGATAATCCCAAGCTTTTGGTGAAGATACTCAAATGCTTCACGAGGTAATGGTTTTGTAAAGATGTCAGCAATTTGTTCCTTTGTGCCAACATATTCAAGATTGATATCCTTTTTGGCGACCTTCTCTCTAACAAAATTATATTTGATAGGAATGTGCTTTGTTTTGGAATGCATGTTGGCTTGTTGGGGCCTGACCCAGGTTCGGAATTAATTAGCCAAACAATTCCCGGTACTACTGGCCCTTTCGGTAACAGCCTGCAGAGTGCAGACTGAGGTCTCACTCGAAGTAGTATGGGAGGGTGCTAGAACCAGGTTTCCGCACCCTAGAGATGTCTGATGAGCTCGACTGGTCTGCGGTTTGATCCTACACGCAGGTTGCTTCGCGCACTTTCCCATACCTCACAGCTTGATATACCATCTTCGTGCAGCCCTACCCAAGGGCTGAATGTCACGCTCTTGTGTTATTACCCAAGACCTTACTGATGTTCCAATGTTAGTTGATTATTTTAGCCTACTTGCGTGCTTTAAGTTATACTTAACAACATAAACCATTCATACAAGTGTGCACAGTAAATAAACAATATATTTGCAAATTATATCAATCATGCATTAAACCAAGAATAAATACACAGAATTGTAGCAAAACTTCTCTTTATTAATTCCTTCCTCAATTAAAGACTTGACTCTGCCCTACACACTCAGCTGCAGGGGTCTGCGCATTCAGCTACGGACTACTAGGCCTCTGTGCACTCAGCTGCAGAGCCTTCTCCTACTCTACGACCCAAAGACACACTTCACACTGCGACTCAATCACTTAGACTTCTCATGCTTTTTTCTCCTTAGTTAGATTATTATTATACACTTAGAGCCTTGCTATATTTATACAATCCCATGGTCCGTGTACCATGGGTGGGTCAATCCAGCCGACATTACATTACAAAAATTGGGTGGACAACCCTATGAATCTATCATACTCTCACACCCTGTACCCACAATTCATGGAGCTTTACAACAAGATTCAGTCAACACGGTGATCTTTGCACGGAGTCCCTCCAACTGTTCTCAAACTGCGCGGAGGTCAGTAGCGCAGTAAGATGCTGCTTGTTGGATCTGCTGCATATGATGTTCCAAGACCTCTATGTCGGGAGTGCTTCTCTGCACAATATTTACATCCCCTGCATGTGTGTGAGCTTGCCTTCGATTTCTACCATGATGGTGAAGACCTCGTCCATCCAAGGCTGGATGCTACTTTGAGGATTGCTTCCTTATGTCATGCTGCGTCCACCTGCTCCTTCAGTGCTTTAGCCTGCTGCATCTGTGGAAGCCTCTAGGTGAGGACCACCATCTGCACAGTTCCTCGGACATTGTTGTACTATTGTTGGAGTTCTCGCGCCTCTATCTCTAAGAACTGGATGTTGGGGTCCTCCTGCAGAGTTTTGAGGACCTCAAGTGATTGTTCCAACATGCTAGTGCAGTCTCGCACTACACTTCCAATTTCTTCCAATCCCCCTATGATAGCGCTAGCGTGCTTTTCTTTGACTTCCGGGGGAGTGGATGGTTTTGCCTTTAATCACAGCTCCACAATCTGAAGGTTCAGCTCCAGTTGAACCTTTGTCATTTCTTCCCTCGCCTCGTAGACCCCTATTGCTAACCGGTGGATCCAGGCCTCTGCTGGTATGTCTGCTAGGATGGCCAGATCCAAGACACTTTGACAAGCGTTGTCTATCACCTGTACCAGTTGTTGATTCTGCAACACCAATTCGTTGCGCTGAAAGCTTAGTTGTTCCACATTTATTTTCTGCTCATTGATGACTTGGAGCGCACGACTCTCCCTAGCTCACAACTCTGCAATTATCCCATCCTGCAATAAATATAAGGTCTCGTGCGGGAGTGCAGTGAGATTGATACCGAGACCTTTCAACAAGCTAGCCAGAGGCTGGTCAGCCTCATTTGATGCCACTAGTGCCCCTTCCGGCGGCACTACAATGTTCGTTATCTGTGCACACAACATCTACTCTGTTGCCAAGGATCTGACTGTACCAACCTGAGGGGGGCGTACCTGTAATTCTTGCAACTGGGCTCTAAGGGCCCCCAACACAATCTAGTCCTCTTGCATGAAATTTTAGAGAGCCTCAGTGGTGACATCGCGCACCACTTCGTTGATGTCATGTATATCACCCTTGGTTAGGGTGATCGAGTCAATGGACAATTTCGAGGCCTTGGCCTTCTTTCGTGGCCCTGCCCACTTGGTTAGGTGTTGGTGCTTCAGCTGTGTTGCCGCAGTTTGTGGGTTCGCGCCTCCTTTTTCTGTTCTTGCTTCTTCTGCTTCCTTCCCCTGCGAAGGCATTATTTGGCCCTCACCCGCTTTTGTAGCTGCTTCTTGTGTTGTCGCTTCTACTGCGGCCTTTTCCTACTCAGCTGCTTTCTGCGTCTCATCTCGTGCTGCCCGCACTTTTGCTTCCACTGC
The DNA here is from genome assembly GCA_000404065.3 of Pinus taeda. Lineage (NCBI taxonomy): Eukaryota > Viridiplantae > Streptophyta > Pinopsida > Pinales > Pinaceae > Pinus > Pinus taeda. The sequence continues at coordinate 76,256 of APFE030768794.1, read as the reverse complement.
TTCCTCCCTTCGTTTCTCGGCCAACTATGCGATGCACAACTTGGTTTCATCCTTCTTTCTTTGTGTTGCCGACTTCTCGAGCTCTGCGATGTCTGGGGTGTGCCACTCTGGGAGCCATGCCTCCAGGACATTGAAAATGACATCGTCATTGGCTATGAAGGGTAGCTTTTCCCACTGCTTGGTCGGGTCCTTGCATGCCCAGATATAGATGTTATGCATGTCCACTTTAAATTCGGCAAAACCCTACAGACTATTATAAACAGTTGGTGACAACTGCGATTTACGGTTGATACCCATTGTGAGTTTCATTTCCATGAACACCCAGAATATTTTGCCTTTGTGTATCCTCTTAGCATCCTTCGTGGCCTAGAGTGAAGCATACTTTGCGACCTCTGGCAGGTCCCTGTCAATTATGGGGAATTGGCTATCCTCCAGCAACTCCCCAACCACGAGCACTATGGACAACAACAACCATGCATAGTGGAACGTTTTGTCCTGTTCTTGGGCTTCACGATAATTCTCTAAGAATTCTATGCAGAGGAATTCAGACCAGTTAAATTGGACCCCCTCCATGCACTGCTCGGCTAGTGCGACCACTGGTGCAAGTACCTCATCTGTGCGACACTTTCGCATGACCTTTCCTACCAAGATTTGGGTTGCTGCACACACTACTTTGTCCTTGATGCTGGAGATGGCATATCCCTCTTCTTATTTTCTAACTTGTACTTCTTCTTCATGGCCTCCATGATGACAAAATCGTTTCCCTTCCCTTCCGATATGTTCGCGGGGTCCTCTCCTTTACATGGAAGTCGGGAGACGCGGTGAATTAGGTCTACCATGATGGGGATAATCTTCTCCAGCAATAAAAACCCATCATGCACCAGGAAGAGCAGCTACCTGATGACGAAAATGGTTATTGAGGCGTGATGGAAGTGCGGCACCCAAAGCAAATTCAACATTCCAGCCTTCTCCACTCTGCGCAACCACTTTTGTGGCTCTAGCTTTGTAACCCCCGCCGCGGTGTTCTGCTTGGGCTTCATGAGGTTCCTTGTCTCTAGGTGAGGGAACTTCTTGTGGTTAGCGAGGTCACAATTTTTAAATTTCAAGCTCAGCGCGTGTCCCAGGTGTGTGCCCTCAAATATAATGTTATCTGGGAGGAGCAGGGTCTGGAGCGAGCTCTTGGTCTTGTCTAGGTCCTTGGGCACTTTCACCTTCCCTTTTCATGGGGGGACATAGGTAGGAAATTTTGTTGCAGGGCGTGCAGGTTAAGTGTCCTTCTCCATGCCTTCAATCCTCCTCCTCTAAGATGATAAGATCCTCCAGATCTTCTTCTTCTTCATCCGTTTCTATAGCGACGACTTTCCCATTTTCATCCATCGATAGTTGACTGCACAACGGGTTCCACAGGGACACACATACGGGAGCCATTGCTTGTTTGTCCTTCTTGGGTCTTGGCGTGCATGGTGATTTCGGGATTTCTGCCACAATCTTGGCATCTTCTGGAACATCCCCCATAGTTAGGGTCTGCGCAACCTCCTCGGTGGTCGTTTCTGTTATGTCCATAACATCATGAGCAGTTTCCATCGTACTCATCCAAAAATATAGAACTCACGAACTTAGGGGCTCAATCAACACTTGGGTCACAACACTCAGGGTTCTGCTAAATTACTGAATTCGCAAATGACCAAGTGTTGTTTGCGTGTAGCCCTTTGTATTTTATAATGCTTTTTGAATTCGAATTCGAGTGTTCCCCCCAATTCTGATTCATTAATGCTTTCTTGGCGGCAGATTTTCGCAAATCTTGCCCATAAATCGTGTCTTAAATGCCTGTCGCCTGCTCCATTTGGCCTCAAGTCGAGCTTCCAATCATGAATAGTGACTTCAACGGTCATTTTCTAGCCAACCCGCATGGCAGTGCAATCCCCCCGTGCGCGGTCGCGGACCTTGTGATTTTTTGTTTCTGCGCGCAGCTCCCGGGCAGAATAGTTTATAGTCCCGCACTCCCTTCCAACTTCCTGGAGTGCTAATACTGTTCCTTCATTGGCTATTCAGGTGGCCACGCCAGCTTGGTTTCCTCTGATCAACTAGTATTCAATTTGGGAAATACCTACCTTTTACCGTTACTGGTCGCATCGCGCAACTTATCCTTTGCAACACATCAACCTGGTTAATCCTCTTAGTAATATGCAGTCCAAGCCAAGGCATCAGACTGATCAATTCGTGACGATAGTCCTCAATCTTGTCAACATGATTATGTGCACCCTGTTCTAACACCATGGTCTTTCTATCGAGAAATTCGTCCCTTATCTCGTCTTCTAGCTTCTTGACTTCTACTTCTACCAAAGCGTTTTTCTTCCTTAATAGAACCCTTTCCTTTTCAAGTTCTTGGAGACTAAAATTTCCCTGTTGGATTTCTTCCTCAAGTCCCATGCGTTGTGGCTGTGTGATCCCTTCTTTCTGAGCTTCGCGAACCCTCGTATCTACTGGTACTACTATGCGCGGACTAGGCTTTTCATGCTCCATAGGAATTACAACATTCACTTTGTAGTCTGGCCTTGGCGATTCTTGTGCTGTTAGGTTCTTGAACGTGGTCCTATATGCCATTAGAATGCTGGTACATGCAAGTCCCAGTTAGTCTATTTCGTATTGTGGAACCTGTTCAATACTTCACATACTTTTTCAAAGGCTTCTACGCGGATAACCTTCTGCGCGGTTGTTCTTCTCATACCTCCTAGTCCCAAACAGAGGGGTTGTTCATGCCATTTTCTTGCGTACGCCTGCTTTCCAATCATGTTTCCTATCGTGCGGACAGTGTGCCTTCGTGCAGGTTGTGCACCATATGCCTATATCCATCAGGAAAGGTGGGTGCGCGGCTATTTTGTCCGTCATACTTGGCTTTATCCACATCTAAGGCTTCCCAAATCGTAGGTGCATCATCCTCCTACATTCACACCAATCCTTAAAATTCTGTTGGTGCGTAACCCACCACATTGCGGGCGTAGCACACAGTACCCATTTCAGAGCATTGAAATGCTGATGTTCCTGTACTTCTCTCCCAAATTTGTTCAAGAAATCATCCACCTCGCTCAACCCATCATACATAGGCATATCTCTTACCTCTACTACCACGTAGCACAACGACCTTTTCATCATGTTACAGTTAAGTGTGGTTACCTCGTGTAACCGGTTTTGCCATTGTTCTATTTCCTTGTCTAAATCTGAAGTGCAAGAGATTTCGCGCTCCCATGAAATCCTGCCATCCGCTGTTGGATTTACCAAATCTTGCTCCTGCGCAGTTATCTTGTAGATACAGTCTAGATCGTCATCACTATCATTGTCATGCACTGGTTTTGTGTAGCGTGATCCTTCCACAGGGTCTAAAGGTACCACTACGCGCAATGAATTTTACTCACAATCATCTTGTGCTTCTTT
>APFE030768794.1:51077-61541 GCA_000404065.3 Pinus taeda | reverse complement strand
CCAATCATCTACAGTGCTTCCAACAGTCACTTTCTGGTCAGGTTGCGTAGGACCCACCATTCTAACGTATCTCCTTCATCGCATCTCTCCTCTGTGCCTTTCCTCAATTCGTCATGAAACCCATTCACTTTGCCAAACTATTCTTCTCGAAGGGTACCTTATAGTATCACACTTCCTTGCAAGTACTTGGAGTACTAAGACTATCCTGCATTCATGTATTCATTGCGTAGGAGTGGGATAATCCCTCTACAACTTTAACCAGTGCCCATTGATATTTCCTGGAAACAATTCCCCATTCAGCTTCACGATTTGAACTACACCCCCATCCATAATCTCTTTGACGATGTATGGCCCTGGACAATGCATCTAGAACTTGCTTGGAAATTTCGTGAACTTAATATCATCAATAGCACTAAATCTCAAATATTAAAGGTGCACTATTTAATGTGAGGATCATGCCACGCCTTTACGTGAGCCTTCTGCACCTGCTGATGAAAACCAGCCAAGAAGCGATCTTCTTGCAATTCAACTATCTGCGTGAGGCATTCTTCCATGGTATCCCGATCAACCATCTCTGTGATTGCAGTAATCCACAAACTTGGCATGACGTACTCCATCGGCAATATGACTTCTTTTCCATAAACTAGTCTAATTGGTGTTTGTCCAGTCAACTTTTTATAGGTAGTTCTATACGCCCATAGAATAGCTGGTATGCGCACATCCCAATCATTCTGATTTGCATTACAAATATTTGTTAAATTATTCTCCAAAATTTTATTAAAGGCTTCCACTGTTTCATTTGTTTGAGGATGATACAACATGAATTTCTGATGATACATATGGATTTATTAAAGTAAGGCAACAATTGTTTCGTTCAAGAAGTGCGCCCCTATCGCTCATCAAAATTTTAGGCCAGCCAAAACGAGACAAAATGTATTCAAAAATTAACTTCACAACTATGGACGCGCTACAATCCTTCATGGGTTGCACCTTATCCCACCTGGTCAGGTATTTGGTTGTCGTAATGATGTATCTCATTCCTATCTTCTTTCCTAGTTGCTGAATTGGTCCAATGAAGTCTATTGCGCACTTATCAAATTCCCGTAATGATACTTTCAAGTTCAGAGGAAATTCATCCCTTCACGACGGCCTCCTTATTCTCTGATAGATATCACATACCTTGCAATAATCCTTGGAATCCTTATGCACAGTCAGCCACCATAGCCCAGCTCGTAGGAGCTTCCACAAAATTTCTCTTCCCACATAATGTCCTCCCGCAACTCCTCCATGTGCTTCAGGAAGGATACTTTATCTTTCATAATCTTGGACATACCTATGCAATACTTCATCCAATCCCATTTTATATAAGTGCCCTGCAACGATAGAAAAATTTGCATCCCTAACCACCAATTATTTCTTCTTCTTCATTATATAACCTTAAGGAGTTGTACCCATAGACAAGAACTGGATTATGTCTGCAAAGTGTTCATCTATGATGCGCACAACAAAGAGTTGCGCATCAGGGAATCCTTCATCCAGATTTGTAGGCTCATTTCCATTCTCAATCTGCGAGAGGTGATCTGGTCCAGCACTTAATCACCCTGGCTTCATAACTAGCTCAAAGTCATATTCTTGAAAGATAAACAACCATCTACAAATTCCCCCCCAAAACAAAATCTTATTGACCAGGTACTTCAAAGCAGAATGGTCTGCATACATATTGAAGTGTGTGCCCAACAAATAGTGCCTGAAATTTTGGAGCGCATACACCATTGCCAATCCTTCATGCTCTGTAGTCAAATAATTATTTTCTGCCTTCAACAACCTTTTTCTTGCGAATGCTATCGGGTGGTAAATATCACCTGTGCCTGGTTGGGTTAGCATAACTCCTAATTCTATGCAAGATACATCTACATGTACATGGAAATACTTTTTCCAATTGGGGAACACTAGAATAGGCTTTGTGACCAATTTTTCCTTTAATACATCCAAACTCTTATAGAAATCATCATCCTAGAAAAACATCCAGTCCTTCTTCAGTGATCTTTCCATGGGCGCAGTGATCTGCCCATATGCTTTGATGAACTTCCTATAATATCCTATGTGGCCCAATGTTGCACATAGCTGTTTGACATTCCTCAAAGGCTCCAAATTGATAATTATTGCAATTTTGGCAGGGTATACCATTAACCCTTGCTTATAGATAACATGGCCTAAGAGTTATCTCATATAGTACACAGAATATGCACTTCTTCAGATTAAAGGATATCTGATGCTTTCGACAAGTATCCAACATCAGGCAAAGACTAGCAGCATGCTTCTTTACTAACCCAAACATTGTCCAATCATCAAAGTAAACCTCCAAAAACTTATGAATAAATTATTTGAAATTCATGACTACCACACTAGAAAATATTCCAGGGGCATTCCTAAGTCTAAAGGGAATAACTATATACTAAAAAAAGCCCCATTCTCAGCGAAGGTAGTCTTACTCTAATCCTCCGGTGCGATTCTGATCTGGTGATATCATGAAAATCCCATTAGTAAATGAATAGGCTTCCTGACCTCCAACATTCTCCAATATTTCATTTGTGAATGGCATAGGGAATGGATCGTGGACAGAAGCATCATTCAACTTCCTTAAATCTACATAGATCTGAATTTTTCCCTTCGTCTTCTTTTCCTGAACCACCATAGGACTAACCCAATCTGATTCTTTTACAGGTTGAATAATTCCTACTACAAGCATCTTATCTAATTCTTCGCACACTTTTTCCTTGTATTTAGGATTCAACCAATATGGGCGCTGTTTCACTAGCTTCACCTATGGCTTCAGATTGATCTTCATGACACCCATATCACCTACTATTCCCTTCAAATCAGAGAACTTTGTGGGAAACAAGTCTTGATACTCTCGCAATAACTTTGTGACTTTTTCCGCTGTGTCCTAATCCAGTAATCACCTATATTTACAAACTTTGGCTGCACTTCTGACCTAATGTTCACCTGCTTAGTTTTCAAGAGCTTTGACATGTCAGGGACTTCCACCTTAGGGCGACTTCATGTTGTCCTTCTGAAGCAGGAATACTGATGTTCCTAGGATCTTCCTCACCTTCCCCTCTAAACACATTATAGCATTCCAGAGCGTGGCACAACTGCATACTCCAGTCTCGTTGTACCCATGTGACAGGTTCTTCAAGAATTCTGAATATTGCATCTTTGATCTCCTGTAACGCTTCGTCAATACACTCAAAGTCGTCCTCAAAACTAAAAGTTAACAATTCCTTCAAAACATCCCACTTTGCGGTTCCATGTCACAACTCTATCTCTAGATACCATTTCATCAGGATAGTATCCAAAGTGTGGTAGAATATGTGAACCCATTTTGGTTGTGGTTCTTCTCCCCATGCCTTTGTCCATCGAGCCAGATGCTCATGCATATCATCCTTTCCTGTATATTTCTCTGTAATGCGAGTATTGGCATACCCAAACCACAACTTCATCATCCATCGATATTCCTTCCAGTCTGCAAAGATGTTCTTATGTGTTCCCCACCATTTGGTAGGCATAGCTCTCAGTGCGATGTCTAATGCCTAGAACCAATGTTCTTTTGGTACGTCCCTCTCAAATTTATCCAGAAATAAATTTACATATTTTAAATCGTCATAATACGGTGAGTTTCATACCTCAATGGATATACATCAGAGTGACTTAGTGAGCCTATTTCATCGTAGCGTCGATACCTCATGCAATCTATTCTACTAGTGATCAAGATCCTCAACTAAATCCAAATTGCGGGAGTTGTCCTTCTCCCAAGTAATTCTCCCATCCACTGTAGGGTTGATCCAATCCTCATCCTACGCAATAAGCTTATAGATTCTCTCAATATCATCCTCCTCATAATAATCTCGGACTGGTTCAGTATATCGTGCACCCTTGGCTAGATCGAATGGAACAATAACCCTTAGTTCCTTCTTATCAAATGTCATACTCCACTTCTTCAGGTTGATGATTTCATTCATATCAAATTCCCAATCGATGCCAAGAAATGCCATGTATGGATTACTGTCATACACTATTTGTATTACTTCAAAATTGGCTATGCCTCATGCCCCTTCAATATCCACAGTTACTCCATGGAGGCGCCCCATAGGAATAATATTTTTCTGATTTTCCATTCACAGATGGATCGAGGACCACTCTAGTGCTAGTTTTCCCATTCTTTCCTAGGTTTGTTTCGGAAAAACATTTGCATTAGATCCAAAATCAAGGATCACCTAGTCCATTTCAAAATTTCCAATCTAGGCAGTCAATCTCATCTCACGCCTAGTCCTTTTCTTACCCTTGTCTACTTTGTGTACTACGCGTTGTTTAGGAAGTGGCTTCCCCTTGCCATCACAATTATTTATCAACTCTTGTAGTCCCTCTACTGCTTTTTGGTCCCTTAAGAGCTTCATGCAGGTATGTAAGAAATACGTCAACAATGAATGGTTTGTTTCTTGTGCAATACTGGTTTCTTCAGGCTTCTCCATGCATGTACTCTGAGCCTTTGATGTAGAAGCTCCCGCATCCACAAAGCTCCTATTTGCCTCCATAAAATTTTCCTTTGCTTTATTCAAATCAAATGTGGTCTCCTTGTCAACAACCCTATGTACCCATACATCTTCCTCTATTTGTTTCCCTTTATCCTCCCTGGTACCTATATTTCTCCACGTAACAATATTAACATTAGGACCATGTTCGTACGGTTCTAATCTCATCATCTAGATGTTCTGAGTAGGTTGTTGGGTCTAGGTCTTATTTCCTTTCATTTTGGGGATGAGCATGGGACAATATTTTATGACATGATCAAACTATCGACAATATTGACAAGAGGGGTGCGTTGGATTATGACAATCTCATAGAAAGTGACCTGGTTCTCCACAATTGTAGCAAATGTTCTGTCCTCGACCTCTTCCAGGTACTCCCCCACATCCTTGGAATCATCCATGTGCTGCAGTTATGCCTTGATTCTATTGAGGACATGCCTCTGTCTTTACTTTATATGTTGGGGTTTTGTCCATCATTAACTCATAACTTCGACAATTGTGCTCATCATGACCTACAAACTTACAAAAATTTCAAAACAATTGTTGGGGAGTCTGCACAAACTTCTGTAAAAAATGATAATTATCCATTGTATGTTTTATAGCGCACCATGGTACTACACATGTACTCATCCCAATAGTATTTTCTGGCTTCAAGGGGACGAGAGCTCCCCCAACTAGATAATTCTAATACATTGGGCAATGATCCTTGTTGTGACTATGGCCTTTACATTTTAAACACCATACTTCTGTGCGGGTCTCATTCTAGACTTCTTTTCCCTTTTTGAGACTTTGCAACTCCATATGCAGGCTAGCCAACTGTGATTGAATCTGTTGCACTCCTAAATTCCTATTCTAGATAAGTGAGGCCTCCAACTTCATAAAAATCTCTAATGCCTCAACCTACATTCCAATATTCTGCTGTGACAGTGGCAATATCAAATGAGATAATAACGAAGCAATATACCAATCCTTGTGTTGTTCATCCGTGATTTGCATATTAGCTTGTTGCAGCAGACATTTCAATCTTTGATCAAAATCCCATCCAAACTCATTCACCTTTTTCTTAATCTCTTTGACCTATGTTACTGTCTGGGCTTGCGACTTAGGCTTTTAAAGTCATTATTCAGCTTATCCTTCGTACCTTTCAGCATCACAGCTGGATGAGTCATGCTATACTTGATATACTAGCTTAGAGCCCTATCCTGCAATGTTGTGACCAGCTGCACTATCTTTAGGTCATCATCCGTTACCTGTTGTGACTTCCACATAGCATCTGCTACAAACCAAAATTATTCAGGGTCTTTTGTCCATAGACCCTTGAATATGGGCATCTTCATAGCATTCACCATACTGAATAGTGGAGATGGAGGTGGAGGTGGAGGCAGAGGTGTAGGTGTAGGTGTGTGAAGTGGAGGTGATGGCAGAGGTGGAGTGGATGGATGTGGTATTCCCACAATACCCTGATTTACCATTTGCAGCGCACCTTAAGGTGTCTTTAAACTATTACTTTCTTCATCACTATTAGACGCTCCCAATAAAGGACTATACTCATCACCTGAATCTAGATCTCTTCTGAATGGCTTTCCACTTTGCCTAGATCCCATCAAATCTTGACTAAACATCAATTCAATGGAATAACCCATTTCTCACACAATAGCATCTTAATCCAAGTTTTAAAGGATTTTAGATACTTACCTCTTGGTCCTTTGAGAATCCGACATTCAACTTTCCTATAACTGATAGATGCATCAATCACAAACTCTGTAATGAAACCACCCAAGTTGTTATCGATCTAATATTCGATAGCCCTCACAATCTTGTTTTCTGAACCTTCCAGGCGCCTCACTAACTCTGGAGTCCACACAATAGGGTTATCCAACTTGCACATACTTTGAACATTCGCCAATTTAGGCAACAAGTCTTATAACTTGCGTGGAAAATAGAAGAACAAAATTTCATGTTCTTCAGTATACAAGTATCTATTCAACCACTCTTCCTTCGACAAGTGTGGATTCCTGTTTTCCTAGGCTACAAACTCATGTAACTTCTAATCTATCCACTTCTTGATCTACACTTATGCCACATCACACATTACTTAGGTAGATCCCAGTCCCGGCAACAGAACCATTTTTTGGCTTGAGGGGGCTTGGACCCAAGTTCAGAGTTAGTTGTGTTAAACAACAAAACCCTACACTCCGGCCCTTTCGAAAACAACCGGGTAGCGCAGGCTGTAGTCTCACTCGAGGCAATATTGAGGGATGCTAGAACCAGGTTTCTACATCCAAAGGACTATGTGATGTGTTTCTGTTACTTTTACGACTTTATTCTGATGTTCATGAACCCTAACCCTGGAAACCCATAAATTAAAGTAACTAATAGATAACAGATCTAAAGTCTTTGCTAATTGTTCTGAACATTCATAACATCAAGTAATTAAACGGCTCTACCCCTTTCACGCATCCATTAATTATTTCTCATGATAAATTATAGTAAACAAAGTGAATTTACAGTAAATTCAGAAGTAACAATAACACATGGATACACAAATAATTCCCCAAATCAACCTTTATTATGCTTAGATCTTATGTTACAAACTCTTCCAAACCTGTGAACACAATTATAGGGGCCCGCCCACTCAGTTGCGGACTTACCAAGGTCTCCATGCACACAACTGTTGGAGCCTTCCCCTTTAGCTAAGTACAAAAAAAAATCTTATCATAGATCATTCAATCATAGATTCTATATAACTTATGACTCTCTATGAATCCTTCTTATATCATTCTCTATTACAATACCATGGTCCGCAAACCATGGGCGGGTCACAAAACAACTTAAATCCTAAAAAACTAAGGGAATTTGACCTTCCTAAATCCCCTTTGACTCCTATTGACATGCGCTCTCCGCTCCTCAAAATGCAGAGTCTTTACAATAATAAAAAAACCTTTTACAAAATTGACCCTAGGGGACCCAGTCCCAACACAACCCTAGAAAACTATTGAAAATATTGTGTAAGATATGGACATTGACAAGAAGTGAATCCATCTTCCCATCCAAAGATTTAAGACAATACGTATGGTGGAAAATTTTATCATGAACAAGATAGGTTCTGATCCAAAAGGATTGGAACTTAGTGTGTTTCCCCTTCTCTTCATGGGATTTATCCCACTTCAGTACCAGGTCTCCCACACTGAATTCCTTCTGTTAGGTAAACTTGACTCAGGATAGAGTCAAAGTTGACCAGGTTAAATAGTGATGGTTTTGGGGCACATGGTATTGTGCACCCATAGTATTCTGCCCGTGGTATTATATGTAATGGAGCTTACAAAAGGCTGGAAGTACTTCATTGTAATGCAAGACTTGGAGGTGAGTGGTGAAGGCTCACTTGGTCGGATTGGACAAGGTTTTGGCCAATGCTAATAAGACCTTATTAGGTTGGGTTTTTCCGCGGATTTGGGGTTTTCCCAGATAAACATTTGTGTTTATGGTTGTTGCTGGTTATTTTTATATTTATTCCTCTCAGTAATTATTTATGTTATGCAGTAAATTTCTTAACACCTTTGTCCTTGAAAAATTATAATCAAACCATCTCTTGATACGATTTTGATGAAGAAAAAACTTTTATTTTTCTTTCCTCCTTTGTTGCTGTAGCTTCAAGAGAGTTCTTATCCGACTATGAACCAAATTACGAGGCCTACCCTGAGACACTTGTGAAATTTGAATGGAAGACAAGTAAAGGTTTGCGGGTAGGATGACTTCTTTTCCATACAATAGAAAGTAAGGAGATGTTTTGAGGGAGGGTTTAGGCATGACATGGTCAAACCATAGAGAATTCACCAAAGCATGGTGCATGTTTTAGCTCATGGAGACAACCCCCAGTTCAGGAGAGGGTCATTTCCTAGGATATCTTAGAGAAGTGCTTTGAGGATTTGATGATATTTGTGTTGCACTCCATATTTAATATACTTGGAATTAGATTGATTTAGAACTGGGTTCAATCCCCCTTCATTGAAGTATATTTAAACATACACATATATAAATATATAGGAATATATCACTTATTCTAAGGATAAATTTCCTAATATGGTGGCCAACACACAGTAAAATGCAACTTAATATTTGGTCGTTGCTGTAAAAATGGAGAGAGAGAAAGTAACGAAGGGATTCAATTACAGAGGGATGGATAACACAAAATCCTAAGCAACGAATCCTAGTAGAACTATGGAAGAATAAGGAGATAAAAGTCTATAAATTTGGAGCGCATTTAAGGTTTCTAGCTCTATATTTTCATGGGTACATTCTGTTACAAAATAACATTGGTAAATCTATGATCTAGGGGGTACTGTTGTCTACAATATAACACTAGTAAATCTATAATTGTATAGGTATAGTTGCTACCCTATAACATAAGTAAATCCATAATTTGAGAGTGAAACCAACAACTTCTTTACGCAATTTCATAGGAAGATAAACATAAATGAAATGAAAAACAGAGGGGGGCATAACTACACATTATTCCTCTTGGAATCACCAGATATTATTCATTAATATTTGCAAATGGAGTCCATATCATAGGTCCAACACAGTTGACATTTGTATAAGCATTAACACCTTATGAACAAGCCATTGAACAAAGAGTTGGAACCTATTTCTGTATACAGAATTCAAAATATCTGCAAAAACAGATTTTGAAACCCTTTCAAATAAGTTTCTTTCCACTATTTGTGGGCAGAGGGGAATCTTTGAACCAACAATTACAAAATATCTTCTAACGTTGCAGTTGTTTATTCAACTAGTTATCTTAGTGTGTGAATTTTAAAATGATTACATATTAGATTGATTCTTTCTTTGAAATGTCAAAATTATAAAATAACAAAACATGGGAAAACTGGATGATGGCTACAACAAAAAAAATCTCCATGTCAATTCCTATGATTGCCTCTAATTAGGCCATATCTCTTCCATGGTGTTCCTTTGTGGTTACCAACCAATATGCCTATCACTTTCTCACTCCAATTATTCATTCTCCCCTCTTGAAACTGGCCATGATCAGGTGTGGTGGTGTTGAAGATGTCTCGTGACATAGCCGTCAACCCATCCACCTACATACACTGTAGGATCTATTATCGAAACCCAGTACATCTCATAACACTAATAAAATATCATTATGAAAACGCAGAACTCTAATTGCCCTTGGCTCCTCTCACTTAAGCTCCTTTATCACTTATCAACCATTGTCTATGAACAAAGGTTTAATGTATAGGCGTTGCAATATCAAAGCCTTTTATCCTTGTAACTTCATTTGAAATAACATTCCAAAAACATAAATTTATGATGCCTTCAAGCTCCTCTTCCATTGGCCCTCTTCCTGTTTATCCCATGGGAATAGATGTCATGACCTCAGGCTCAATGCTTGGGAGCTAGAGGCCTTTGGGATCCTTTCGGGGGCATATCTCCCCATGTAATTTGTGCTTCTCCTTTAGTTCTTTGGATGGTCATGACCAAGGACCACCACATATTGGAGCCCCTTCACCATTAAAAATTTTCCAAATTAGAATTTTCACGGGAGCTACGATATTTTACATCCCCGATATGGCCCATAAAACATAGCTATTAGATCTTTCCTTGGCTCTAGGTTCTTTGGATCTCTCATGACCATGTGCTAGTCTGAATCAGAAGCCCTCATTGGAATTTTTCAAATTAAGAATTAACAAAGTTAAAAAAACTCCCACTTGTGATCAGCTCATAACTCTTTGGTGCTCGGCCCCCAACTCTACACGCTTGGTTTTTTGGAGTTCTCATGACTGAGCACCATATAATATTGAATCCCTCTTCATTGAAACATTTTCAAAAGATGATTATAAACGTTTTGACTTAT
>APFE030768794.1:1311-39660 GCA_000404065.3 Pinus taeda | reverse complement strand
TTGCGGTAAGCCTACTTCATGCACAGGTAAGCTCAGGTAAGCACTCTTCATTGTTTAAATTTATTGTTAATAAGTTAATTAGATGTTGTTTTTGGGCTGTTACATATGGTATCAGAGCAGGTTACCTAGGGCCTTTGGGCATTTTTATGTAGAAATTTTTGATTATTTCTTGAAATTTACTACTTTCATGAGAGATGTATTAATTTGTTTATATATCAAGTTTTTCTATTATTAAAAGCACTTTCACCGACAAGAAAATTACCAGTTAAGTGCTTTAGCATTTTAATTTTCCATTTTTATTTTATAAATGATAATATTAACCAATCATATTAGTAAATATAATAAAAGTAGTTTTTAAAGTGAACTTTTTTTTCATAGACAAACGCTTTGTATCGAAACCCTTCTTTAAAGTTCGTTTTCTTATTAGACTCACCTCCTTTGTCTATTTTTTTTTGCATTATTAGCATTTATTATTTTATTTATTATTAAGGGGAGGGATGTTACAATTGGACATTGACAAGAAGTGAATCCATCTTCCCATCCAAAGATTTAAGACAATACGTATGGTGGAAAATTTTATCATGAACAAGATAGGTTCTGATCCAAAAGGATTGGAACTTAGTGTGTTTCCCCTTCTCTTCATGGGATTTATCCCACTTCAGTACCAGGTCTCCCACACTGAATTCCTTCTGTTAGGTAAACTTGACTCAGGATAGAGTCAAAGTTGACCAGGTTAAATAGTGATGGTTTTGGGGCACATGGTATTGTGCACCCATAGTATTCTGCCCGTGGTATTATATGTAATGGAGCTTACAAAAGGCTGGAAGTACTTCATTGTAATGCAAGACTTGGAGGTGAGTGGTGAAGGCTCACTTGGTCGGATTGGACAAGGTTTTGGCCAATGCTAATAAGACCTTATTAGGTTGGGTTTTTCCGCGGATTTGGGGTTTTCCCAGATAAACATTTGTGTTTATGGTTGTTGCTGGTTATTTTTATATTTATTCCTCTCAGTAATTATTTATGTTATGCAGTAAATTTCTTAACACCTTTGTCCTTGAAAAATTATAATCAAACCATCTCTTGATACGATTTTGATGAAGAAAAAACTTTTATTTTTCTTTCCTCCTTTGTTGCTGTAGCTTCAAGAGAGTTCTTATCCGACTATGAACCAAATTACGAGGCCTACCCTGAGACACTTGTGAAATTTGAATGGAAGACAAGTAAAGGTTTGCGGGTAGGATGACTTCTTTTCCATACAATAGAAAGTAAGGAGATGTTTTGAGGGAGGGTTTAGGCATGACATGGTCAAACCATAGAGAATTCACCAAAGCATGGTGCATGTTTTAGCTCATGGAGACAACCCCCAGTTCAGGAGAGGGTCATTTCCTAGGATATCTTAGAGAAGTGCTTTGAGGATTTGATGATATTTGTGTTGCACTCCATATTTAATATACTTGGAATTAGATTGATTTAGAACTGGGTTCAATCCCCCTTCATTGAAGTATATTTAAACATACACATATATAAATATATAGGAATATATCACTTATTCTAAGGATAAATTTCCTAATATGGTGGCCAACACACAGTAAAATGCAACTTAATATTTGGTCGTTGCTGTAAAAATGGAGAGAGAGAAAGTAACGAAGGGATTCAATTACAGAGGGATGGATAACACAAAATCCTAAGCAACGAATCCTAGTAGAACTATGGAAGAATAAGGAGATAAAAGTCTATAAATTTGGAGCGCATTTAAGGTTTCTAGCTCTATATTTTCATGGGTACATTCTGTTACAAAATAACATTGGTAAATCTATGATCTAGGGGGTACTGTTGTCTACAATATAACACTAGTAAATCTATAATTGTATAGGTATAGTTGCTACCCTATAACATAAGTAAATCCATAATTTGAGAGTGAAACCAACAACTTCTTTACGCAATTTCATAGGAAGATAAACATAAATGAAATGAAAAACAGAGGGGGGCATAACTACACATTATTCCTCTTGGAATCACCAGATATTATTCATTAATATTTGCAAATGGAGTCCATATCATAGGTCCAACACAGTTGACATTTGTATAAGCATTAACACCTTATGAACAAGCCATTGAACAAAGAGTTGGAACCTATTTCTGTATACAGAATTCAAAATATCTGCAAAAACAGATTTTGAAACCCTTTCAAATAAGTTTCTTTCCACTATTTGTGGGCAGAGGGGAATCTTTGAACCAACAATTACAAAATATCTTCTAACGTTGCAGTTGTTTATTCAACTAGTTATCTTAGTGTGTGAATTTTAAAATGATTACATATTAGATTGATTCTTTCTTTGAAATGTCAAAATTATAAAATAACAAAACATGGGAAAACTGGATGATGGCTACAACAAAAAAAATCTCCATGTCAATTCCTATGATTGCCTCTAATTAGGCCATATCTCTTCCATGGTGTTCCTTTGTGGTTACCAACCAATATGCCTATCACTTTCTCACTCCAATTATTCATTCTCCCCTCTTGAAACTGGCCATGATCAGGTGTGGTGGTGTTGAAGATGTCTCGTGACATAGCCGTCAACCCATCCACCTACATACACTGTAGGATCTATTATCGAAACCCAGTACATCTCATAACACTAATAAAATATCATTATGAAAACGCAGAACTCTAATTGCCCTTGGCTCCTCTCACTTAAGCTCCTTTATCACTTATCAACCATTGTCTATGAACAAAGGTTTAATGTATAGGCGTTGCAATATCAAAGCCTTTTATCCTTGTAACTTCATTTGAAATAACATTCCAAAAACATAAATTTATGATGCCTTCAAGCTCCTCTTCCATTGGCCCTCTTCCTGTTTATCCCATGGGAATAGATGTCATGACCTCAGGCTCAATGCTTGGGAGCTAGAGGCCTTTGGGATCCTTTCGGGGGCATATCTCCCCATGTAATTTGTGCTTCTCCTTTAGTTCTTTGGATGGTCATGACCAAGGACCACCACATATTGGAGCCCCTTCACCATTAAAAATTTTCCAAATTAGAATTTTCACGGGAGCTACGATATTTTACATCCCCGATATGGCCCATAAAACATAGCTATTAGATCTTTCCTTGGCTCTAGGTTCTTTGGATCTCTCATGACCATGTGCTAGTCTGAATCAGAAGCCCTCATTGGAATTTTTCAAATTAAGAATTAACAAAGTTAAAAAAACTCCCACTTGTGATCAGCTCATAACTCTTTGGTGCTCGGCCCCCAACTCTACACGCTTGGTTTTTTGGAGTTCTCATGACTGAGCACCATATAATATTGAATCCCTCTTCATTGAAACATTTTCAAAAGATGATTATAAACGTTTTGACTTATCTCACCTTCAATATACAGATCTTCGAAATGATGTCATGCTGGCGTCATCATCTCCACATGGCGCCTCTTGAGTGGTGACACGTGTCACCCAGATTTATCCCTTTAGGCCCTCCGAAATGTTGAAATCACATGCCATGTGTCCTTATATAGCCATGCAATAATGACGTAATCTACCCTATCATCTTATCAAAACCAATTATCTATTTCCATGTGTCCAATTTTCAGGAGAGAGAAAGGGTCCCTAGGGTCCTTGGTTTTGCGCTGGTTTCTTTTGTATTTTCGTGACCAAGCCCAAGTCTATATTTAGAGCCCCTCTTCATCGATTTTTTTTTTAAAAGGAATTAAAAAAGTTTTTATTCCTTTAGCCTTCGATAGTCCTTCTTGGCACTTAAGTGCTATGCCCGCTCTATGCCCTCGATTTTTCTGAGTCTTCATAACCAACTGCCAAATGATATTAAAGTTCCTGCCATTAGAATATTTTCAATTAAGAATTAAAGAAAATTTCTGATGCCACCATCCTCCAAAATTCCATCTTAGCACCTAGGTGCTGAATCCAATTCTATGTCCTTGGTACCTTTGGTTTTCCATGATTGGATGTTATATAATATCGAAGGCCCTCTCATCAAAACTTTTTGAAAATGAATTTAAAATGGTTTTGATGTGATTGAGTCCCAAATTTTGGCACTCCTCTTTAGATTTAAGCTTTCCTTTTGGCTTCGAGGCTTGGGCTTTTTATTTTGGCTGCCTCCTTGTGATTTCAGCCTCTAATATTTTCTCTCCTCTTTGGCATTTTTTCACTTCGGCTCCCCTTTTTGGCCACCATTTGACATCATTTGACACAATTGCAAAAGGGTGTAGTAGGTGAAAACATCTTCTTCCAATAGGGGATAATGTATTGTAAGCAATGCATTGAGAACCTACAAATTACTGCATTCTATCCATTAGGCATGGAGTCATTTTATTAAAGTATATGAAAAGCGAAAAATAGAAACATTAAGAACTTATAGAATTATTGGTATATAAAATGGTTCACCGATATGTAGAATGGGTGAAAATTGATCTTTTAGTACTGGAAGTAAAGCTTGAGAAAATATCCATTCATAAGCAGCTCAAGCACTTCACCATCCAATATTTCCAACAAGAAAGTATTATTCCCTTTTACCTGAGCAATCTTGAAAGGTCCAAACCATAAAGAATCAAAATTTCCATGTTTTATTTTATCTTGTCGTCTGACATCCCACCTAAAAACCAAATCCCCTAGTTGTAAGGCACTATCTTTTACCTTTTTATCAAACAAAGCCTTCACCTTTTCTTGATATTGAATCAGGTGTTGAGTTACCTCCCTCCTAGTTTCTTGAAGTTCTACTAGCTGATTGGTCCTCCTGGTTAGAGAATTTGTCTCTTCATCAACATTTTGTAGAATTTTAGCCACTGGCACTGTTAGTTGTATAAGGAAAATTGCAGCTTTCCCATACACTAATTCAAAAGGGGATTTCCTAGTTGCTATTGGCCCACAAAGCAAGCTTTAGTTGTGAGTCCCAGTTTTTTTGATTTTATGATATTATCTTCTTAAGAATCCTTACCAAGGTTTTATTTGATGATTTGGCCATCCATTTCCCTGTGGATTGTAGCTAGTGGAGTGACCCACAACGATGTTCTACTTATGGTGGAAGCTCAAAAACTTGGCAGATTTAAGAACTTGAGCATTATTAGTGATAATATTCCTTGGGAAACCGAACCTGGCAAGGATATTCTCCTCCATGAATTTGATAACCACCAAATAGGTTGCATTTATAGCTAGGATTGATTCACCCACTTAGTGAAGTAATCAATGGTTGTAAGAATCCATTTGTGTAGACCACTAGAGGGTGGGTGTATTTCCCCAATCAAATCAAACCCCCACTGTCTAAAATTTTCTTCAACCAAAAGAGATTAGAGGAAAAGGTGCTAACTTCTACTTTACAACAAACATTTGGCACTTCTCGCAGGGCCAAACATATGCATGTACCTCACCAAACAACTTGGGCCAATAGAAACCTGCTTTGCGAATTTTATGGGTTGTAGATATCAAACTATAATGCCCCCCATACACAAAATTATATCTTTGTGTAGACATATATCATTATTTGCGTTCATATAACAGATAGAAACATATACATTCGCACATCAAATTGGCATTATAACATGAACCTAGAACTTAACATAACATAATACATAATCACATGTGATCCATAGAGGAAAAGTAAACAGTAATTTCAGAATACTTCTCTCTATTGATGATTCAGATTCTCAATACAGACTCTATCTGCCTTGCGCACACAGCTATAGGGGTTTGCGCACTCAACTATGGACTTCTACCCTAGGCCTCTGTGCACTTAGCTATAGAGCTTCTTCCTATGCTAAGAATCTCGCTCTTAGCTCTTTATAGACTCATCCAGTACTTCTACTTCAGTTCCTTTCTTTTTGAGACTCCTCTAAGACCTCCTTTTTATACAATCCCATGGTCCGTGGACCAAGGGAAGATCTCTAAAACCGACAACCTATCTTGACTAAGGGCAGAAAACCCTTTTTGACTCTAGATATCTTCGTGCTCCACGACCACAAAATACGAAGACTTTACATTTATTTATGCAAACTTCAGGCCATCTACCCCAAAACTTGATTTTTTAACCCCAAAATTGACCCCTAGGGGACCCGTTCCCAATAGGCCCCCAACACAAACATGGTGACTCAGCCTCGAGTCACTCGGCTGGCACGGAGATCTTGTCATGAAGACCTCCCAACTTGAGTTGGACAACTGTTACCTCAACAATGCACTATGTTGCCACCTGCTTCAGCTCCTCGACCAACTGCTCTGTCACTGGCCCTACTCTGTGTGACTTAATCTTCTGCTGAGTCTCCTGTAGACTAGCCAACTTTCCTTCAATAGTGGCTGTGATAAAGTAGGCCTCATCCAACCAAGGCTTCAAGCAAGCATTCAGCATGGCTTCCTTGTGCTGAGATTCATCTACCTGTTCTTTCAACGCCTCGGCCTCCTTCATCTTAGCTAACCTCTGCATGATAGCGACAATGCATGCTATCGCTTTGACTTTTTAGTAGCGCTGTTGTAGCTCCCACGCTTATGTTTCCAACCATTGTACAATAGGATCTTTTTGCAGGTAGGTGACTACCTCGAGCGACTCCTCAAAGAGCGTGGTACATTCCTTCATTGTGATCTCTACTGTTGCTACTGTGTCTTTCACAGCGGTCTCACACTACTCTCTAATCTCTGGCAGAGTCGAAGGCTGGGCCTTTAACTGCAATTCTGCAATTTTGAGGTTCATCTCCTGCTGAACCCTTTCCAATTCAGTTCGTGTGTCATGCACTCTAGCAGCGAGATTCTGAACCCTCACATCTATCGGCTCAGTCTCAGGAATTCCTAGCTCTGGGAAAGCCCTGCACACCTCAGCCACGATTATGGCAATGCATTGGTTTTTCTCTGTAATGTCTTTTACTAGGTTAAGGGCGAAGTCTCTTTGCATAGTTAGCTGGGTGTTGTTAACCTTCTGTTTGTTGATCACCTCTAACGCACGTTGTCCATGGGTATGAAGTTCCACAATCACGCACCCCTGCAAAAGGTGAAGCGCCTCATTAGGAAGCGTAGCCAGGTTGAGTCCAACTATTTTGAGGGCATTGATAGTGGGTTGATCAGCTTTAGTCTCTATTGTTAGTGCTCCATCTGGCAACATTATTTCTCAAGGGTCCCTTTTATGCAGCATCCCTGCGCCTTCTAAGGTTCCAGGCGCTAAGCTAGTTGACGTCGTGCTGGTCTGTATCTGTGATGCGTGGAACTACAGCTCATGTAGACTCGTCTATATAGAACCCAACGCCTGCTTTTGTTGTTGTTCGAACTTCTACAACAGTTCCACGATGGAATCCCGCACTGTATCACCTATATCATTTAAGTCCCCCTTTGTTAGGGTGATCGGGTCCAAAGACGTATTGCTAGCCTTGGAATTCTTTCACAGCCCTACTTTCTCTCAATCTCTAGTGCGCTTGGTGTGGGATGGAGTCATCTCCAGGTCCGCTCCTCCCTACTCTGTCTGATCATATTCTTCCTCAGTCTCCTGGGAAGGCGACTTCTGAATTCGGTTAAAGTCATGCTCCTCTTCGCTTGCCTGTCCACCTGACTACTGCATGGTAGCATGCTCTATCTTGGCATTGGCATCAACCTCCTTTGTCCTCTTCGTGGCCAGCTGTTCCATCTTCAGCTTGTCTTCTTCCTTATTCCGATGTGCAGCGCTCTTGCCAGATCCCACTGTCGAGTCTGTGACATTGCACCAATCTGTCGGCCAACAATCGAGGACTGCAATTGCATCATCTGTGGCCAAATGGCAGGTCATGCCAATTCTGCTCAGGGTCCTTCCATGCCCATATTGAGACATGGTGGAAGTTAGCCTTGAATTCCATGTATTCCTACAAATTTTCAAAATTTCTAGGTGTCAGCTGTGGCTTGTGGTTGATGGCCATATGGATGCTCATTTCCATCAAGATCCAGAAGATATTGATATCCTTTATTTGCTGAGGATCCTTCGTCACCCACAATGAAGTGAACTTCACTACCTCTGGTAGGTCCGGCGCAACCAGAGGAAACTGGTTATCTTCAGGTAACTCCCACGCAACCAACACTATGGATAGCAATAGCTAGGCTAGTGGAAAGTCTTACTGTGATCTTGTGCCTCACGACAATTCACGAGGAACAAACCGTAGAGGTAGCGCGCCTAGCCAAATTGAACTCCCTCCATGCACTGGGCCACCAAAGCTATCACTGGTGCTGACACTTCATCTGCGCGACACTTCCACATGACCTTCCTTGCCAAGATTTGCGTCACCACTTTGATTGAGGGGTCATAGATACTCTAAATGGCATAGCCACGTGGCTTCTTTACGAGCTTGAATTTTTCCTTCATCGCCTCAGAAAGCGCATGCTTGCCGACCTTTCCGCCAAAGGCCATGGCCAGATTTTCTCCTATGTATGGCAGCCGCATGATCCTATGGATTAACATGTTTGTGATGGGTATCGACTCTCTAGCCACATACACCCATCATGCACCAAGCACATCAGATGCTTGATCACTACCATCATGATAGGTTCATGGTTGTAATGTGGCACCCATAGCATATTTAACAGACCTACCTTGTCCATGCCTTTCAGTCACTTCCTCAGCTCCAATGCAGTCACTCCAGTATTTTTGTGGAGGACACGGTGCATAAGTTGGTCTGTCACTAAATGAGGGAAGCACTCCGTGTCGGCTAAGTCCCAGTCCTCCAACTTCAAAAGAGGGACATGCCCCAAGAGTAGTCCCTCAAAGACAATTTGGTCTCGCAGGAGGGGTGTGTGCAGGGTGACCTTACTCTCATCAATATCTTTGGGCACCTTCTTCTTGCCCCTGCACAGAGGAATGTATTCAGGTAGCTTAAATATGGGGTCCGACCCTTCAATTTCAATGGCCTCTGTTTCCACTACAATATCCTCATCATCCATGGGGATTTCTTCGGCCTCTTCTTCCGGCTCTAGGTCAATCATTTTGGCCTTTTCTTGCGCAGTGGGTTTTCCCAACTGTGGGTGCTCCCTAGGTGATGCACGCACTGGTGGCTACATTTTCTGCTTGTCCTTCTTCGGTTTTGGCCCCTGCTAGGTCGGCATAGGCCTTGGCTGAGGTGTCCTGGGGGATTTAGGTACTTCTACCAATACTTCCATATGCACAACTTCCAGGGAAGCTCCCTCTACTGCCATAGCTACCTCTCGAACAACTCCCTCGGTTGTCACTGCTTCAGTGCTCATAGATTCTGCAGGAGTCAACATGATGCTATGCAACAACTCCTATGTCTCCTGTGGCAATGTCTCAAATATTGAACCTGCTAGCAAAACTTCAAAGTTTTCATGCTTCATGTGCGCCTGAGAGCTCAACAACACAATTCTCAAAATGCCAAGTGTTTTTCGTTGGGCGGCCACTTGTAATTTATAGGCACTTTCAAGTTCAAATCTGGCCGTTTACCCAAAAATTGTTTCATTAATGCTAGATTGGCATAAAATTTTCAAAGATTTGGTCCATAAATTCTGACTTAAATGTTGCCCTGACGCTCTCTTTGGTCATTTTTTCATCGTCAAATCATGAACAATGACTTTAACGGTCACTTTCTGGCTATTCTTCATGGTTTTCCCTTTGGTAGCGCAACTCCCTGCATGCTTCTGCGGGTCTTGTGATATATCTTCATTCCATGCAGTTCCCCAATCATGCAACTCTCTAACCCGGGCAATGTATTTTATAGTCCCGTGCTTCCTTTCAGCTGCCTGGAGTGCTAAGAATGGGCTTCCCTCATATACTCACCTAGCTGGATCACCAGTGTATGGATTCAATTGGTTGCCATTCACCTCCCCTGGGAAGGGTTCTCCATTCAATTTAACCAAATGAACTGCTCCACCATCGGTAATATCCTTGATGACATATGGATCTAGTCAATCTATCCTGAATTTCCCTAGAAATTTATCAAATTTACTGCCATATAACAAGACTGGATCATTTACCTTGAAGGTGCGCAGTTTGATGTGCTGATCATGCCATGCCTTTTTGTGCTTGTTTTGAGCATGTTGATGAAATCCAACTAGAAATCGGTCCTCCTTAAGCTTTGCTAGCTGCGCAAGCGTCTCTTCCAGGGCTCTGCGATCTGCCATTTCTGTGAATGTCGCTATGCGTAGACTAGGTACAATGTATTCCATTGGCACCACAGCTTCTACGCCATACACGAGTCTGAAAGGTGTTTGCCCAGTCAGCTTCTTACAAGTCGTTTTGTAGGCCCATAGCACCGCGGGTAAGCGTACATCCCATTCATTTCTCTGAGCATTTCAGACCTTCATCAGCATGCTCTCTAGTATCTCATTGAATGCTTCCACCATCCCATTAGCCTGTGGATGATAAGGCGTACTTTTCTGATGATACACCTGAAATTCTTTTGTTAATGCGCTGATTCTTTAATTAAGAAAGTGCGTGACGTGATCGCTCATCAAGATCTTTGGACATCCAAATCTTGTCAACACATATTCAAAAATAAACTTTTCTATTGTTGTGCCTATATAGTCCTTCACAGGTTGCACCTCCGCCCACTTGGTAAAGTACTCAATCGCGATGATGATGTACCACACACCCATCCTCTTTCTTGGACGATGAATTGGACCCACAAAGTCAATCGACCATTTCTCGAATGGTTGTAATGTCATCTGTGGCATCATAGGCATTTCATCCCTTCGTGACGTCCTGCCAATTGTTTGACATGCGTCACATGCCCTACAATATGCTTTCGAATCCTTATGCAGGTTTGGCCACCACAACCCAGCGCATAGAATCTTCTGCGTTGTTGCTTTCCCTGCATAATGTTCTCTTGCAGCTCCTCCATGAGCCTCATTGAGGATGCTACTTTGTTTGAAAGTTAGGCACATAATGTCACAATATTTTGTCTAACCCTATTTTGTACAAGTGCCCTGCAATGATAGAAAAGTCTGTGGCGTGCACTACTAGTTCCTTCTTCTTTTGGCTTGTATAAGCTTCTGGAGCTGATCCTATCGTCAAGAAGTGGATAATATCTTCAAAGTGACTATCCACGACACGCGTTGCAAAGAGTTGTGCATCAAGCAATCCTTCCTCCAAATTAGCAGGTTCTTTGCCAATTTCAATGTGCGATAGATGATCAGGTCCACATTCAGTCATCTTAACTTTACAATAACTTCAAAATCGTACTCCTAGAACAAGAGCAACCACCTACATATTCCCCCCTCCCGGCTAACACATGATTGTTGACCAAGTACTTCAACGTGGAATGATCCGTATACATCTTAAAGTGTCCACCCAACAAATAGTGCCTGAACTTATGGAGTGTGTACACCACAGCTAATCCTTTGTGCTCTATCGTTGAATAAGTTTTCTTTGCCTTAGACAGCTTCCTACTTGGCGAAATCTATAAGATGATCCAGTTCTCCCTCACCAGCTTGTGTCAGTATGACCCCCAGTGCAATACATGATGTGTCCACATGCACATGAATTTCCTTCTTCCGATCGAGGAAGACTAGGATTGGCATGGTGAACATTTTCTCTTTCAGCACATCCAAGCTCTTCTAACATTCATCATTCCAACAGAACATAGCATCCTTTTTCAACAATTTCTCCAGTGATTTGGGCATAGCTCTTGATGAAATTCCTATATGTTAGGGTCCAACCCTAACCCCCTTATTTATGTAATAGGGTCGAGTCATAGTTATAGTTAGTTAAAGAGTCAATAAAGCCCATAATAATTGTAAGTGGTTGACTCACATTTAAAGAAAGGGACCATAGTTAGTTGCAAATGGGCCACGGTATTAGATAGATGGTATTAAGAGAACCATGGTATTGTCCCATGGTATTGCATGTATGAATCCTATATAAAGGATAGTGACTCCCCATTGATGAGCATCGTGTCTTATTTTGTAATCAAGCCCTGCTCTATTGGAGGTTGCCCCCTCGAAGAGGCAAGTGAACATTGCTTTCATCTTTAAATAATAAAATACACGGTGTTATTTCTCATTTTGTTATTTGTTATAGGTTGTGTTTCTTCATATATTTGGTATTCTAACATCTTCTCGTAGGTCAAGAGCTTAACAAGTGGTATTAGAGCACTTTCCAGAGCCGGTGATATCTCCATTTTTAGCAGAATTTTGTTTTGGCTAGAGACGTGTTCCAACATCTTTAAACCATGGGATCTGTCATTGAGCGCATAAACTTGCAGATTTGGGGAGGCATGCATGCATGAAATACAAGAGGTGGTCACACTTGTTGGACTCCCTTGTAACCCCTGTGGGTACCCCTTTGAGTAGTAGCATATTAGATAGAACCATGCACGGACTATCTTCTACGTACCCTTTGGGTATATCGGAAGCCCCCTAGGCTCACCTGAAACCTCGCCGTAGATAAACCATCATCCATCTTGCTGCTACATTACACCGAGAATAGCACTCGGGGAGATTAATCATGCGTACAATTGGGTATTCGGGTAGTACGACTAAGGGTACGGTTGCTCCTCCTTAGTTAATGCCCAGAAAGATTGGACTGAGTACTACTGTTGGACCCTTATGTATATTGCGATCTGTAGCACTTGACACTCCTTGAGACCATAGTTCCCTCATCTCTTTGACGATTTCCCATCAACTTCTTTGCCAAATCATATCTAGCAGGTTGGGTTCTGTCGTTGCCACAACAATTAGACCCACTAGTTTAGGGTCTACTACCACAATACCATTCAAATCTAGTAGCTGGGGTTCTGTCGTTGCCGCAGTTGAGGGTTTCACAGACAGATCTAACCATTTGTGTAGGGAGGCTCGTGGCTCCTATACCCTGGGGTGATTCTCACAAGACATTGGGTAGGATTAACTTTTCTGGAAATTGGCTATTGTAGTATTGATAAGCGGGGAGTAAAACTCCTGTCGGGCCCCCTTGGGACGCTTATAAGAGACTTAGCCCATAAGAATCAGGACGACGAGCTAAGCGAGGTGGGACAATTCACTTGTCAGCTTCAATTTTCGAGTTGTCCCAAAATTTTTCACAGTGATGACAAGTGACCCGGATCTATTTATGGTAGAAACCAGAGCTCAAGTTATGGCCAATGAGAAGATGGAGTCCCTTGAAAAATGGTTGGAGGAATTAATGAGGCAGATCCAAAAATTACAAGACACATTCACAAAGGGAAATTCGGTGTTACAATTAGAGACATATGGTGTTAATGAAGAACATGAAGGAGAATCTAGCCATCATCTTCACTTCCATGGAAATCACCAACATTCCCACCCTTGACCACCCAAGCTAGACATGTACAAATTTGATGGCTCTAATCCAGCAACATGGCTATCACAAATGGACCACTATTTCACCCTAAATCACATCAGAGATGATGAGACTAAGCTATGTGTGGTAGGCCTTTACTTGGACCAAGAAAGATGGCAATGGTGGTAGTGGCATCAAAAATGCTATCCAAGGACAATTACTTGGCAAGCGTTTGCAAAATCCGTTTGTGACCGCTTTGAATGTGAATCGAATTTTTTGGGTCGTCTTACTAAGCTCAGATAGACAGGCACAATAAACAACTATATTACAACCTTTGAGGCTTTAGCCTTCCACATAGCAGGTCTCGAAGATGAGTTCTACTTGCAGTGTTTTATAAGTGGTCTCAAAGATGCCATCCAAGCCCACATCCGGATGCACCACCCACCCACTTGAATGGAAGCTTGCACAAAGGCTATCGAAGTGGAATGTTATTTAGTGGCCTAGTCGCCTCATCCAAATTTCATAGTCAAGGGATGCCCCACCCAGGCTCAGGGAGCTACCCAAACACTTATGGTTCAAAAGGTGTCACTTGCAGAAATGGCTGAAAGAAGAAAGAAAGGATTGTGTTACTACTGTGATGACAAATACTATTTGGGGCATAAATGCAAGGAACCCAAATTATTTCAAATTGATGCTACTGGTCACAGTTCATTTGAGGAAGCCCCACGCTTTGAGGGACCAGAGGAGGAAGATGAGGACAACCAACAGGAAAATGAGCTCCCAAGTACACCAAAAGAACTAGTTATCTCGCTCCATGCTTTGGAAGGCATTGCTTCTCCCAGAGGTTTTATTAAACATCGCCCTGTAGTAGTATTGATTGATAGTGGTAGCATGCATAACTTTATCCATCAGAGAGTCGCAAAAGCTATGCATTGTTTTGTCAAAGTAGTCTCTAATTTCTAGGTCCAGATTGCTGATGGAGGGACAATGAAAAGTGAAGGCCACTATGAAAATATCAAACTTCAGATGGGAGATTACCACCTAAAGACCTACATGTTTTTCATCAACATGGGTGGGTGTGACATTGTCTTGGGTGCTGAATGGCTCTGCACACTTTGCCTAATCACAATGGATTTCCAAGAGTTATATATGAGCTTTAAGCAGAATGACCACACACATACCCTTTGCGGACTCCAAGAAGGTATTCCTTCTATCATCAGCTCGCATCAAATTGAAAAGTTGTTAAAAAAGGGCCACCATGGAGTTATCGCACAATTTAATGCCATCCAAGCCTTCGAGCCCACTACTCTTCATATTCATCCTGAGATGCAACAAGTCTTAAATAGCCATCTGCAGGTCTTTGACAAACCTCATGAGCTTCCACCTTCTAGAGGGGAACATGATCATAGCATTACTTTGGTCCCAAGGGCACAACCACCGAATGTGTGTCCATATAGATACCCTTTCGCCCAAAAGAATGGAATTGAAAAAATCATCAAGGAACTCCTGGAAGCTTGTGTCATTCATCCTAGCATCAGTCCTTATTCATTGCCTGTGGTCATGGTGCTCAAGAAAGATGGGGAATGACACATATGTCCAGACTTCAAGGCCCTCAACATGACGATCAAAGATAAATTCCCCATCCTAGTTGTTGATGATTTGCTGGATGAACTAAATGGCACTCAATTCTTTACTAAGCTAGATCTTCGCTCGGGCTATCACCAAATACGCATGAAAGAAGTAGACATTCCGAAGACTGCTTTCCGAATTCATGAAGGCCATTATGAATTCCTGGTCATGCCATTTGGTCTCTGTAATGCCCCATCCACTTTTCAGAGCCTCATGAATCACCTGCTCAAACCATATCTTAGAAATTTTGTCCTTGTTTTATTTGATGACATTCTCATCTACAACCTCACATGGGAAAAACATCTTCAGCATGTAGACCTACTCTTACAACTGCTCTGGAAGCATAAATTATTTGTCAAATTATCCAAGTGATCTTTTGGCATGAAAGAAGTCGAGTATTTGGGCCACATTGTGGGGCGTGAAGGTGTCAAGGTGGATCCCAAAAAGATCTAAGCAATGCAGGATTGGCCCCAACCAAAGACCTTGAAGAGTTTGAGAGGATTCTTGGGTCTCACCGGCTACTATCGCAATTTTTTCCGCAATTATGGGTGCATTACTAGACCCCTCACTCACCTTCTCAAGAAAAATTCATTCCTCTAGCCTGATGAAGCACAACGGGAATTTATAGCTTTGAAGCAGGCCATGTGTTCCACTCCCGTATTGGCACTACCCAACTTCACCAAATCTTTTGTGATTGAATGTGATGCGTTAGGTACAAGTATTGGGGCTGTCTTAATGTAGGAAGGTCAACCCTTGGCCTTCACTAGCCAACAACTAAGTGGGAAACATCTAGGAAAATCTACCTATGAGAAGGAGATGATGGCCATCGTACATGCAGTGGATACCTGGAGACCATACTTATTGGGGCGGCGTTTCCAAATCCACACAGACCATCAAAGCCTTAAATATTTTTTGGAGCAATGGCTATCCTCACCACAACAAAATAACTGGCTAGCCAAAACGCTGGGATATGATTATGAGATAATTTACAAT
This sequence comes from Pinus taeda, assembly GCA_000404065.3. NCBI lineage: Eukaryota > Viridiplantae > Streptophyta > Pinopsida > Pinales > Pinaceae > Pinus > Pinus taeda. Next base: position 23,845 of record APFE030768794.1, on the reverse strand, counting down.
AAAGGGCGTGAAAATGTCATAAGAGATGCTTGATCACGCCAATTTGAGGAGGATAGCACCCTGCTAGCAATCTCTCTGTCCATTCCAGATTGGATTGAAGAAGCTCACAAGGAATGGTTTTCACATCCTTCGCTCTCCCAAATCATTAATAACTTGCAAGCAAATCCTAATTTCATAATGGGCTACTCTTGGAAGGATGAGATTCTTCACTACAAGGACCGAGTAGTGATATCGTCGACATCCATCCTCAAAATGTGCATTTTGGCAGAGTTGCACTCATCTCCCACTATAGGCCATGCAGGCTTTCAGAAGACTTATGCTCGCACTCGTCGTTCCTTCTTTTGGATATGCATGAAAATGGACATTATTACTTTTGTAGCTGAATGTGATGTGTGTCAGCACCACAAAGGAGAAATAGTCAAGTCCCCAGGCGCTTTACAATGATTGCCCATCCCTGCCTCAATCTGAACTAATGTTTCTATGGATTTCATTACTGGTCTTCTAAAGCTAGGCAACAAGTCAATCATCATGGTGGTTATGGACAAACTTTCTAAGTATGCTCATTTTTGTGCCCTACCCCACCATTTTACACCCACTTTGGTGGCTTAATCTTTCATGGACTAGATCTTCAAATTGCATGGCATGCCCACTTCCATTGTGTCTGATCGTGACCCGATCTTCACTAGTAACTTTTGGCAGGAACTTTTCAAGCTACAAGGCACCCAACTACAACTAAGTACTTTCTATCATCCCTAAAATGATGGTCAAACTGAAGCCGTCAACAAATGTCTGGAGACCTACCTCAGGTGATTCACTTCAGAAAAGCAACATCAATGGGTATAGTGGTTACCTTTAGCTGAATGGTGGTATAATACTAACTATCATGCCACCACCAAGATGACTCCATATGAAGCAGTTTATGGTCAAATCCCCCCTTCACCTACTTCTTATATCTCTGGATGCTCTAAGGTGCATGCAGTGGATCGACTCCTATAGAACCGTGCAATCATTCTATTCCATCTCAAAGATAATCTCCATCAAGCTCAAAATCGCATGAAGCAACAGGCAGACAACCAACATCGTTCGGAGCACACATTTCAAGAAGGGGATAATGTATTCTTGAGGCTACAACCATACAAGAAAACATTACTCAAAGACAAGGGTCATCATAAATTAACTCCAAAATTCTACAGACCTTATCAAACACTTCAGCACATTGGCGAAGTAGCCTACAAGCGAGCCTTTCCACCCACTGCAAAAATCCATCCTGTCTTCCATGTATCATGCCTCAAGAAAGTGGTGGGGAGCAATTGCAAAATTCAAACCAGTTTACTTGAATTGAATGAAGAAGGTTCAATCTCGCTCCAACCAGAACAGGTCCTTGACAAGCGAGAACAATATCTGCGCAGCCGCACAATCAAGGAAGTCCTCATCAAGTGGAAAGATACCTCTCTAGAAGATGCAACATGGGAACTAGCCACAATTATTTAGCAGTTTCCACAGCTTCAGCCTTGAGGACAAGGTTGTTTTTATGGGGGAGGGCATGTTAGGGTACAACCCCAACCCCCTTATTTATGTAATAGGGTCGATTCATAGTTATAGTTGTTAAAGAGTTAATAAAGCCCATATTAATAATTGTAAGTGGTTGACCCGCATTTAAAGAAAAGGACCACAGTTAGTTGCAAATGGTTCATGGTATTAGATAGATGGTATTAAGAGAACCATGGTTCTCACCCATGGTATTGCATGTATGAATTATATATAAAGGACAAAGACTCCCCATTGATGAGCGGCATGTCCTATTTGTAATCGAGCCTTGCTCTATTGGAGGTTTCCCTTGAATAGGCAAGTGAACATTGCTTTCATCTTTGAATAATAAAATACATGATGTTATTTCTCATTTTTTTATGTGTTTTGGGTTGTGTTTCTTTCTGTATTTGGTATTCTGGCATCTTCTCGTAGGTCAAGAGAATAACACTATAGTATCTGGTATGCCCTAGAGTTGCATGCAACTATTTCACATTCCTCGGCGCCTCCAAGTTGATTATCACCGCGATCTTCACGGGGTCTACCATTAATCTTTTTCTGCATACCACATGACCCATTAGGATCCCAAAAGGGACACAAAACACTTCAGATTGAGCATGATCTGGTATCTCCTACATGTATCTAGCATCAAGTGTAGGCTCACCACATGGCGCTTGACCAATCCAAACACTGTCCAATCGTCAAAGTATACCTCTAGAAATTTATGAATGAAGTCTTTGAATGCCGAATTGACTACGCGCGAAAATATTGCTGGCACATTCTTCAGTCAAAAAGGCATTACGATGTACTGAAAACATCCCCATTCAGTCACGAAGGTCGTCGTGCTTATATCCTCAAGTGTGATTTTGATCTAATGGTACCCAGAGAACCCATCGTTGAAAGAGTATGCTTCTTGGCCACCTACATTATCCAGGACCTCATCGGTGAATGGGGTCGAGAAAGGATAATGCACACAAGCGTCATTCAATTTCTGAAGATCTACGTATATCCTTATTTCTTCCTTCTATTTCTTTTCTTGAGCCACTATTGGGCTTACCCAATCAGATTCTTCCATCGGTTTAATAATACCTGCCACAAGCATCTTATCTAACTCAACACAGACTCTTTCCTTATACTTTGAATTAAGGTAGTAAGGTCTTTGTTTCATAGGTTTTGTGTTTGGTTTTAGGGTGATCTTCATGACACCTAGGTATCCTATTATTCCCTTCAGATCAGAAAACTTTGGGGGGAACAAATCCTGATATTTGCAAAGGAGCTCAACAACCTTATCTACTGTCGTGTCATACCAATAGTCCCCAATATTCACAACTTTCGGCTCTGCGTCTGTGCCAATGTTCACTGTCTAGTTTTTAGAGGCATGATTATGTTTGGATCCTCTATCTATGGTCCTTCAACCTTGCGGTGACCCTCGGTTTCCGGAATATTAATCTTTATGGGATCCTCGTCTTCTTCTTCAATGGTCATGTTATAGCATTCCAACATGTGGCTCAGCTGGGTAGTCCAATCAGGTTTAATCAGGTCCAAAGGATCCTATGGTACCCTAAAGATCATTGCTTTAACCTCTTGTAGTGTCGTGTCAATATAGTCAAATCCATCCTCAAAGTTGAACGCCATTATAAACCCCTGGCGCAAGATGTCCCATTCTTCAGTGCCATGGCAGAGCTCTGTTTCCAAGTACCAATTCATTGGTATGACATCTAGGGTATGACAAAACAGATGCGACCATTCAGGCTAGGGTTTCGCTCCATAAGCCTTAGTCTATTTGGCTAGGTGGTCATGTGGATCATCCATTCCATCATACTTGTCTGTCATCCTTACTTTTGGCTGTCCAAAATGTATTCTCATTATCCTCCTATATTCGCGCCAATCACCGAAATTATCTTTCTGAGTACCCCACCATCTTGTGGGTGTAGCGCGCAACACCCAATCCAAGGCCTGGAAGTGATGCTTCTCCAGTACTTCTCCTTCAAATGCATCCAAAAAGTGATCAAAGTTTGTTATCCCATCATAGTGAGGCAAATTCCTTACCTCTGATGATACATAGCGCAATGACTTGGTCATCATATTACAATGCAGCGTAGATACTTCATGCAACCGGTTCTTCCAGGGCTCTATTTCTTCATCCAAATATGATGTGTAGGATATCTGGCGGTCCCATGTAATACGTCTGTCTGCTGTTAGATTTACCCAATTCTAGTCTCGCACCATTATCTTGGAAATCTGGTCCAAATCATCATCACTTTCATAATCACGGACTGGTTCTATATAGTACGGTCCTTCTGCAGGATTAGTGTCACCACTACGTGGAGCGATTTCTTTTCAAATATCATCTTTAACTTCTTCAGGTTGATTAGCCCATTCATGTTAGTGGCCCAATTGATCCCAACGAGCACAGGGTAGGGATTGCTATTATCCAAAATCTTTATTACTTCAAAATCTTCCAGTGCACTCACGCCTTCGATGTCAATGGTTACCCCCTGCAGCCTCCCCATTGGGATGATTTTATATTGATTCACCATCCTTAACTAGATCGAAGACCACTAGAGTGCAGGTCTCCCCATTATTTCTCATGTTTTTTTTGGTAGGACATTCGCGTCGAACCCCGGATCCAAGATAAATTAGTCGATTTCATATTCCCCTATCTACGTGGTGAGTCTCATTTCACATCCAATCCTTGCCTTATGATTACCAAGCTTTCTAAATACGTGCAATTCTCCAGTAGCGTCATCCTTGCCAACACACCTATTGATCAATTCCTACAGTCCTTTCACAACCTTATGATCGCGGAGCAGTTTCATGCAGGTCTCTAAGAACATGGTAATTATGGATGGGTCAATTTCTTCAATTGGTTTCTCCTGACTTCCTGAGGTAGAGGCCTCAACGAAGCTTTTCTTTGCTTCCATAAATGTTTCTTTTGTGAGCTCTAGATCAAACCCTGTCTCCTTTTCTGGTGCTTTGTGGACCCACTCACCTTCTACAGGTTGCTTCCCTTTATCCTCCCAGTCTTCATTCCACTCCGTAGCATAATGTTTATCTTAGGGTCTTCCTCACGAGGCTCAACGCTCATCATCTGGAGGTTCTGCGTCGTCTGCGGAGGCTGCGCCCCCTTTTCGTGAATCTTAGCCAACAATATAGGTTAACCCTTAGTTGCATGGTCAAACTGAGTATAGTAGCGGCATGACAGTCGCGACGGATTCAGACAATCTGTTGCGTAGTGTCCTAGTCCTCCACAATTGTAACAGATCAGCTTCCCTCGGCCTCTACCAGGCCCCCCTCCACCTCGGCCTCGGCTGCACCCCTGATACTCACCTCTCGTTCCCCCAATGCCTTGGTCCAGAGACTACATTTTTGCCTGCACCCTGTATGCAGGTGTCCTGTACATCATTAATTCATAACTATGGCAATTGCACTCATCATGATCTACTGATTGATAGAAATTGCAGAAGAGCTATTGTGGTGTCTATATGAATTTCTGCAGCAAATGGAAATTGTTAGTCACATGTTTCTCAACTACCTACATATAGTGCACCATAGCACGGGTCCTGCACTTGGCCCTATCGTAACCTTTGGCCTTAGAGGCATTGGTCCCCCTCCTGCAACATAGTTCGCAAAGGCGGGACAATGATCCTTGTCATGCCCCTGACCTTTTTATTTTAGGCACTAGACTTCTTCGCGCGTCTCCAACCTAGTTGTTCTGTCTTTCTTCAGACCTTGCATTTTGAGGCAAAGGTTATACAACAACACGTGAATCTGCTGAACCCCTAAATTGGCATCCTACATTGGTGTCTCATGCAGTCTCATCGCAATTTCCAAAGCCTCTCCCTGGGTCCCAATCTTCTGTTGTGATAGCGCAACCCTTAGGCGGGGCAGGAGCGAGGCCACAAACCATTCACTGTGTTTCCCATCAATTAGGTTCATACTGGTTTCATGGATCATACACTTCAATATTTGATCCAAATCCTAGGGTATCTCCCGAGGCTTCATTATTATCTCCTTGAATCCCATAATTGATTGCGCTTGAGACTTAGGTCCACTGAATTCTCTATTCAACATAGTCTGGATATCTACCAACATGAATGTTTGGTTATCAGTACTGTACTTAATGTACCACGTTAGTGTGTGGTTTTGTAAAGCATTAACCAGCGTGGCTTTCTTCATTTGGTTGCTCATGATACCTTGAGCTTCCCATACAACCTTCGCAACGAACCAAAACTGGTCTGGATCTTCATTTCCTATGCCCTTGAATACATGTACCTTTACGGAGTTCCCCATATTGAACAATGGTGGAGGTGGCAGTGGTGTGGTTGATGGGGTGAGGGGTGGAGGTGAGGATGGATGTGGCATGGATGGATGGGACAAGGATGGAGGAGGTGTAGGTATTTGAAGGAACCCTTGTCTTATCAACTGAATAATGCTTAGCGGAGAAGACTACACTACTCCTTCATCGTCACTAAAAGGAGGTTCAATCAACGGACTATACTCAAGACCTTTTCTTCCTTCATCCCTGAAAGACCTTCCACTTCGCGTAGCTCCAAACATCAAGGTAACTGCATGACCCACTTTTCACACAAGAGCATCTTAATCCAACTATTTAGTGATTTCAAATACTTACCCCGTGGTCCTTTGAAGAAGGAACACTCTTCTTCGTTGTAACTGACAAAATTATTTACCGCGAACTCCTTCACAAACCCTCCTATGATGCGGTCAAGCCAGTGGTCGACAATGTGTGTTATCTTATCTTCAGAGGCTTCCAATCTCCGCACTAACTTTGGTGTCCAAACAATTGGATTGTCAAGCCTCCACCTCCCTTGGTCGTCTGCCAACTTCGCGATCCACTTGTATAACTCAACTGGGAAGGAACAAAAGAATATTTCATGTATTTCTATGTATAGATATCTGTCCAACCACTATTCTTTTTTCACTCACAGATTCCTATTCTCTTGCACTGTGAATTCATGGATATTTCTACCCAACTAGTCTTCGATATCTTTCTATATTGGATTCCAATGATGCGACATCACACATCTTGTTATACAGATCCTGGTCGTGGAAATGAAACCATTTGTTGGCTTGATGGGCCCTAACCCAAGTTCAGTGTTCGTGAGCCAAGAAAATCCCTACACTACTGGCCCTTTCGGCATCATTCTGTGAAGCATGGACCGAAGTCTCACCCAAAGCAATATGGGGGGATGCAGGAACCAAGTTTACACACCCTGAGATGGTCGTGATGTTGATTTTATACCTTAACCCTTTCTTCACGCAGATTGATAAACCCTTAGGTCTTATCTATTTAGTTTCTCTTCTGCCTCTTAGAACCCTCACAGAGGTATACAACTATCCTTCACGTGACCCTACCTAGTGGCTCAGGTGCTTACACACCTTTGTTACTGTGTTATTGTACAATTTCCTGAATTATCTTAAGTGTTCGCCAAATTTATCATGGAATTAAGATTATCTTTGCATAGACATATATCATTATTTGTGTTCATATAACAGATAGAAACATATACATTCGCACATCAAATTGGCATTATAACATGAACCCAGAACTTAACATAACATTATCACATGCGATCCACAGAGGAAAAATACACAATAATTTTAGAATACTTATCTTTATTGATGATTCAGATTCTCAATACAGACTATATCTTCCCTACACACACAGTTGCAGGGGTCCGCGCACTCAACTGCGGACTTCTACCCTAGGCCTCTGCATACTGAGCTACAGAACCTCTTCCTATCCTAAGACTCTCGCTCTTAGCTCTTTACAAACTCATCCAATACTTCTACTTCACTTCCTTTCTTTTTTATACCCCTCTAAGACCTCCTTTTTATAAAATCCCATGGTCCGCGGACCAAGGGCAGAGCTCTCAAATTGACACAACCTATCTAGACTAACGGAAAAGAACACTTTTTGACTCTAGATATCTTCACGCTCCGCAACCAAAAAATCCAAAGAATTTACATTTCTTTATATGAACTTCAGGCCTTCTGCCCCAAAACCTAGGTTTTTAACCCTAAAATTGACCCCCAAGGGACCCATTCCCAAAAAATTGCATAATGCAACTATCTTGGGGGGAAGCCTCAAGAAATGAGCAGTTCCAGGGAGTAGAGAAACATCACTGAGGGTTGAGAATGTGTAGTGTATCTTAGTCGGGGTCCGGGGAAGTGGAGTTGTTCGTCAGAAGGATTTTCAGGAAAATGGATAAGTGTAGGAGGCAAGTGAACTTGTGAGGGACTTGACAATGTGATCACACACTTAGCATACTTCAAAGACAAGAACATAGACCATTAGATCAACAAGACAAAGTATTACCCTCTATGAGATTGTTTAGGACTAAAAGCGACAAGTGCGAAACTTGAGATAGACCTTTGGACGACCATGATGACACTTGTGCGACAATGCTTAAAACTTTGTGTATGAGTGCAATAGATGTTTACATGTATAGGAAAACTTGTATACACAAAGACCAACCTTCAAGGCCACCAAGATGGTTCACAAACATGAAATAACAACCAACCATGTTAAAAGATGACAATTGATCCAACAAGTGAAAGGGAGAAAGACACGTAGAGGAAACACATGGAACGACTTTCAGTGCTTGCAACCATGCATTTCATTGAAGAAAAAATGATATGACAATGATAATAAGTCCTTCAAGATACACTAAGAGGTGTATTTCAAAAGATGTGCTTTGTTTTCCATACCTACCCTCCAAATGGTTATGCATCAGATGGAGTCTTCATGCGGTTCCAATCTTCTATCATACCTTGGGCTCCTTGGCCTGCTTATCTCCCTCGTCATCTCCTTGAGAGTCATATAGCATGTCATCCTTCTTCATGGACCCTCAAAGATGCAATTGCGTAGTTTCAGTAGGTGGTGACTATTGTAGGATGAGGCCCTAGGACGACACATCTACATAGTTTCAAGATGAAAGGCAAACTGGGTAATTGAAATGCCTCAGGGACAAAACTATGTAGTTTCTAGAGATAGTAGGTTCCGACTAAGGGAAGGAAATTGGAGGAAACCACTGTGCAGTTTTGAGTGCTAAGGGAGGTCATGTTTTCTGCACATTGTGTAGTTCCAACAGGCATGGGAAAAGCTTGAGGGTTACATATGCGAAGTGCACAGTTCAGGAAAGCTCGATGAGGTTAGGTTGCTAGGAAAACTCCAGAATTTGGATAAGTGTGGGATCAGTGGAACTGATGTGAACAGTGATATAACTTGACTCTTACCACACACTTGAACACTTAGTGACACAACATAGACCATCCATAACATATAACACATACTTCACTTAATGCAATAACCTTTTGTGGCAGCTTACGAAAAGTGTGGCTCTAATGATAGACTTTGGGAGGATAACGGTGACACTTGTGTAAGAGTGTGTGAAATGAGTGTGAAACATGTCTATGTGGTGAGGACAACCCATTCTCACAAAGATTTCCCGCTGAAGCAAAACAAACTTCCCTTTGCATAACAAGTGATAATCCCCATGCCCAAAGATGACACATACTATATAAAGATAAAAGCGTGAATGAATCTTAAGATCAAAGAGGGGATCTTGAGATCATTAGCTTACCAAATAAGTGACTAAGGAATGATTGATCACAGGATCCACATTAGGCTCCGAAATTTAAGTATAGGCCAAAAGTTTGGGGGGTGTTTCATCTACTACAACACTTGGCGACACACTGGTTGAATACCAGCTTCTCCATCTTGGTTCATTTTAGTGCAGGGCCTTGGTCCTTCAGGGAGTATTGATTCATCATGTAAATTACTTTGGCTTCTCCATTTACCCCATGGGCAGACATGGTCCCCTTTGTACCTTCTTAATTGAACATAACATAATATTCAACCAGATCACAATGCTTCAAATTCGGAAGGGTAGCTTATCTCACAAGCTTAACATTTTAAGAGTATAGTTTTTCATCTCTAGTGTTTCTCCCTTCCAGCAAGCCTGGACAGTACCCTGATGGAGTCACGCAGGAACAAAAACATTTCTCCACTACCAGCGAGTCTGGACAGTGCCTTGGTGGAGTTGCTTTCTTCATCTCTCTTGCTAGGAAGCCTTTCTCTTCTTTCGCGTTTGCTATTTTTTTTAAAGAGAATTGTGCATAGGAACTTTTTTATTTTTTAGGAGGAAGAGGAATCCCAACTATTGAGAGAAAGATAGGTTATTCCTTCAGAGAAGCATATATATACCTTTGATTTAGGTTTTCTCATTTAGATTTTTCCCCTTCTCCATTTATACTAGTTGGATAAGCTTGAAAACACTAAAACAAAAAATTGAGTATAGGCATGAGGTTCTCAGAGTGGACATAGGTTCATGGTTGGACCAAAACTCTCCTTACAAGCAAATCATATTTTTTGTCAAGACTTCATTGACCAAAATTTACAACCAAATACAAATAAGATAGACATGAGACTATCCAAGGGCTGCAGTGTCACAAGACTATTTGAACTTCAGCCACACACACATTCAGAAGCGAGGACATAGTAAGGCACAACAATTATTTGTGTAATGGAAATGGAAGGAAAAACCAACAAGGAATAAAACAAAGAAAAAAGAAAGAAGACATAGAACCAGGAAACAAAATCAAAAGGCAAGAGAAAAAAAATGACCAAAGCAAACCGGATGTAAAACTAGAATAAGAAAACCAGGATGCGCTACGAGTGCAAGATGAGTGCAAGGAAGGGAAAACTAAGATGAAACTAATTCTACTTCTAACCTAATAGCTAGAAGGTTAGGGTCACATAAAATGAAATTTCTAGTGAAGCCATTGTGATTGTTCCCGAACTGCATTCACAAATATATGAACGATTAAAACAGATAAAAGGTGATGTGCAACATAAGATATAAAAACTTGAAAACCTTGCACAAGGGAAGGAAGGTCTTTCCAGTGGGCAGCAAAATGTGTCACATCCACTACTTTTATCTAATCCAAATTATTACCTTTTCAATGAATATCTTTTTTCAACAAACGTCGGAAGCCTCTTGGAAGTGTGTCCTCATCTACACCGAGCTTCTTAGCAAGCGCGAGTAAGGATTGAAACTTTCCACCTGAAATAGATCTTTCCAAGTGAGGTTTTTCTAGCCATTCAACGATTAGATCATAAAATTCATTATGGTCATCTTGAAAGCCTCGTGATCTTTGAAAAGATAAATTTTTTATTCGAGAAGCACAACCACAATGGGAATCTTGTAAGGAAAAATAGATCTAATCATTCTCAGCAGTCATGCCAAGATAGTGAGAGCTTGTCATAACCATCAGCGAAGGATGAAGTGCCTCACCTACTTGACGGGAATATGAAGAGAGAGATGTTAAACAATGAAGATAAAAGATTGTGAGTTAGCTATCATTGGATGTGTTGATGGGAAAATAATAAGCTGAATAAAAGTCACCCAAGATAGAGAATTGGTCAGATGAGTTGATTGAAACATAGAATTCCCAGTTTGCAATGAACAAAGAAAAAATTGTTTGAATAATCTTGCAATTGCTCTGAATAATCGAACCAAGTTCCTTGTGAGCGAGATATGAAAAACCACCTTCCCGCAACTAGTGACCAATTTTACAAGCATCATAGCCATCAAAAGTGTTTAAAATGGATGCTAGCATCGTGAATGCATGAAACTAGTTGAGGCATGGTGAATGTGGAAGAAATTGATTCGTATGACAACTTGTGCATTCATCATCACATAGGGATATTTCTGGTGCAACGAGAGGAGAGGTTTTCAATACAAGATTCACAAGAAGACCTAGGATCTTACCATTGAGGGAGAAATTTGATAAGTATGATTACAGGAAAAGATATTTTTTGATATGATCAACTTCACAATTCCAACACCTCATGACAGATGAACATTCCCAACCCGAGTTCGATGTAAGAGATGTGCATGAAAATTAATGCACCGTAACAGATTCATGAATTCAGTCACAACTAAAATTTTAAAAATTCGAGAGATCACACTCGGAATACCAAACATTTTTTACACAAGAATTCACATCGAGTGCAACCATGGAAATAGATGGATTGTGTGAGAGAAACCAGATATGATTTAGTTTAGGGGGCTTACTAGAGTCGCAAGATCCTGACATAACCATCAATGGACATTGAAGTTCCTCTACTCCCTAGCAGGTCTCGTAACTTTCCAGAATCGTAGAATCACATTTTGAAGATTGAACCAAATCATGCATGGTTTGGGGGTGGCTGTTGTTGCTAATTTCAAAACTACTCCTCGGATGGCAACCATGTCTGTCATAGGTCTCACTAGATTTTTCAGCTTCAACAACAATCAGATTACTCAATTGAAGGGGCTCTTCTGATAATGCATTCAAAGATAAATGAATTGGTGAGATTTCATGAGCAAACTGATTTGAAGAGTTGTCTTCATGCAAAAGGAGAGATGACGAAGGGTGGGAAGAGTCCTCTGCGATTTGATTGTTTTCAATTTCATCATGGCCAACCTCACTGCCTTGTGTGAATCGAGGCGATATCTCATCGGATGAAGAAGCAAGAGAACATGGAGTATCTTTGCCACATGTAGATGCGTTTTGAATGGTAAGACATAAGGGAAAGTGAGGTGAAGAGAAAGTTTTGATATGAGCATCTTCCTTGACCGAAGCACATTCTAGATCTAAAATAAATCTTCATGAGAAACCAGAAGATCACATGATGTTCTTGGGTTTTCATCATGACATACGAAAATAGAGTTGTCATCAATGGGATGACTATTTCCCAAGGTTGGGGGTTGATTGAAAGATTTGAATGTACATGATGTTCCACCGAGATTAGAAGATTAGGAATCATTCAAGAATGGAAACTCATATCTTTGATGGGGACAATATTGAAACAAAGAGGAAAAATTGATAGTGTCCTCACCTTCCTACTCCTCTTCCTACATAATGTGACAGCCTTGCACCTAATCGCAATTTGAGCCAGTAATTTGAGAACCAAGAGAACATGAAAAACTCGTTGGTGAAGCAGATTGATCAAGTGAGTCATGGTACAAAGAGTCCAAATGTGAAGAAGATAGAGGATAACAAAAATCTCGATCAGCATTGAGATTAGAGTTGTGAAATGTGACATGCTCTTGCAGAGTGGATGAGTGAGTCTTCATTCTAGGCCTCTTGAGCCATTCTAGAATTTCCTCCATTTAAGCGGGAGACTAATGAGAATATGGTTTGGGGAATTGATTTGCAGATTTCTCAACTTCATGATCACTGCAAGGGGGCACTCCTGCAAGAGTTGGGGAGGAGGGGAAATAAGGAGGTTCACCGTATTGGGAGACATGAACCAAGTGTCTAAACTCTTGTCTCAAGAAATCTGAGTTCAAAAGTTTGTCAGGAATTTCACAACAGATGTGAAGGAGCTGATCAAAAAAGTCCTCAACTGATTCATCAAGTTCCATTCTTAAACAACTTATTTTTTTCACAGACATCCCGGTGGCTATACTTATCGAAAGATTTAACCATCATCTCGGCAAGTTGGCTAAATTAACTGATAGAAGAAATGGGTAATGTATGACACAGGTTTTTAACACGACCTTTGAATGCAAGGGTCAGTAATATAGCCCAGACATCTTTAGAATTTATTTGGTGACGATGACAAAGAGTCATAACTTCAAGAAGATGTACATGAAAAGGTGATTCACCCTCACCATTGAACTTCAACTTGGACAGGTCATGAATAACTTCGCTAGGAATGGTACAATTAATCTTTTTAGAAAAACATCTTGGGATTGTGATTTTAGGAAGAGGCATTTTAAATAAGAGATTCAAACCAGACTCTACGGGCACAACTTTTTTCTAGCCCTCCTTCTAGCGCCCTTTTGTTTACGGTGCTAGAAATCCATCAACCAAGGGGATCTCCCCAATATGAAGTCCCAACTGGACCTCACACCGTTTGGTGTAGGAGTCCCATCTGGTATAAAGGCTCGGTTTCCATTTACTTAGACATCTGGCTTGGCTCTAGTTGTTAGAACATGAGAGTGTTACGCTGGTATCATCAAAAAATAAGGTAAGTGTGCCTGGTGAGTGTTTAACATAACTATGTCTAGGTTCTCTTACTGCAAAAGGGGACAGAAAAGTGAGCCTCCAAGTAAGGGGTAATAGTACCACCCAGGAAGAGACACATGTGAATGAGAAATGGTTTGTCTAGCATCCAGCGAAATAGTCCACATTGGACATGATAGTTGCTAAAACAAAATTACAAGGGGAGCCCCGTCCAGCATCCAGTGTGTTAGCCTCCTACTGCAGCAGGTTACTCATATTTCATGATTGACATTTTTACAGGCCAAATATGTCATACTTTGCATCCTGCAATGCTCCATATTTGCTTAACAGTCTCCAAGCGAAGAAGGCTAATCAGAGTTCATTTAATTTCCTTTCAAATTTTGAGAAGTTATTCCGGTATCGCCAATTTTCAATTAAAGGGAGGTCCAAACAGCTTAATCTTGGCCTCCCTAGGTTTAAATTTCCCGTTTTAGAATATAGAGAATGTAAATCTGTCCAAACAGCTTAATCTTGGCAGATTCTTAGATAGGTAGAGAATCAAAGGAGCCCAACAGCTTAATCTGGGCCCTCGGATGAAATAAGGGTAGTCTGTAGATAGGAAAGCATGAAAAAAAAAATGGAATGATGGGTTTGCAAGTCTAAGTGCACCCAAATCAAAAGAAGAAAAAATGTTAGGTAAGTAGGTTGGGTAGGTAGTTTTGAGGTTGCTGAATCTTAATTGCTGATCAGTTCCAGGTTTCCAGGTGTCATCCTTACTCAGGACACAATCAGCAGGTAGTTCTATGCGAAAAGCTCAAAAACAGGTATAACTAACTCCCTTTCTCCATTTTCCCCAATCATTAACTAACTTCCCCTAAAGAGGTCAAGATCTGCTTGATACCTCTTAAGTTCCATCATTTTCATAGCATTAGCTTGGGTGAAGATCTGCTTTGCTCAAAGTTTTTCCATACTCTCTTTGAAAAAGGTTCTATCCCCTTGTAAACAGCCTAAGGTCTCCTGAACTTAGCACTTCCTCACCATCTCCATATTAAATACTGACATTATTATTTAGCTCCCTATATTTTCCCATCACCCTACTAAAATTATGTAAATCATCCCCTATGTAAATATCCCTCCCCCTGGTTGAAAAATAACCATAAGTACCCCCGGGAATTGCTCAGTTTACCGGAAACTTAGCAAGAACCCTCATGCTACCCCTTCAAACCATCTTCCAAATACCATGGACTCCTTCCAGAGTATAGTCTCCCTTTGAGGTGATCGGACCCCTTCCGAAGCCTCAAATGCCTTTCACACCCACTTACGTACTCCTTCCGACCACAACAAACCCCTTGCTGACTTCCTTAACACTCCGCAGACCATAGAAAGCCAGATCGCATCGCAAGATCACAATATCCTCTCCATGCAAGTTATGACCCATCCATCGCCACCCGACGCGATATCGCGATATCGATGATCGGCGGTCGCAAGCGCCAAATGTCCAACTGAAACACCTTCCCGTTCCCCGCCGATGCGATATTGCGATCGCATCGGAGAAGTTCATCGCATTGCCTTCAGTATCAGCACCTCGCCATGTCACTTCTGTACCAGGGACCCACCGCAGGCTGACGTCAGCATCCAGAAAGCCGAAAATTTGCGCAGGAAGAGAAATTGCACTTTGGAGCTCCAGAACAAGAAACAGAGGCAGTTTTCGATGCGCGATTAGCGCGAAGCGCTAATCACGCATCACTACGGGAAATAGGCCGTTTCGGGGAATCTTTATGGAATCTTTTGATTCCTTGGCCCGTTGTGCGCCGAGAAAGCCCGAAAATCGCCCGATCGTGCCAAATTGATCCGGTTTAAAGACAGCAGAGGACCAATGACAGAGTTTAAAGTGTATCAGATCAAATCATCAGGTAGCAAGCGTGTCAAAGAGTATCAGTAGGTGGCGGAAGCCATCAATATAGCGGCAAATAGTATCAGTGAAAATCTTAAGCAGCGGCCCGAAGCAGGAGAACATTTCATACCTTCCAGCAGAGTCAATGAAAGAGGGCAAAGCCACTCAAAGCCCTCAAATCATAATCATTGCACATTTAACTCGCACCAGAGCAGAACTACAGATCTCGAAGCACAATCATCCCTGCAGCACCGCATCAAGCCTCCAAGGGCCACATTGTAGTCTTTTCTGATTCAACTGCCTCTAGCGTAGCCAAAAGGACTTACCTGCATTTAATTCCAGCAACACTTAGATTTTTGAAAAGCTTTTCTAGCAGACCTGTTTAGGTCAATTGTAATAAATGACTTTCTGATATTTTGCTTATATATACCACCCTGAACAATGTAGTGAGGGGTTGGTTGGTTAGTTAGTGAGTCGAATACATTGCTTAATTTTCTTCCCAGCATTTTCTCCAAGCAGAGACCCGCACTGTAACTGTCATAATTTCTATAATCAAAGATTGCTGAAAGTGTGGATTTCGAAACTGCTTGATGTGTTCAGTTAGCCAAGGAGTGATTACGGAATTCTTGTGCTTCTACATGATTCAATAAGTGTTTCTCTCCTCTGTTAATTTTCATGTTTTTACCACCGTTCCGCCTTCTAAATTGCAGGAAAAAAGAATAGCTTAAGATTTGTTTCACTACACCTTAAGTTCAATTTCTGCATTTTTTTATGTTTTCACCAGAAATAGCTATGAGCATGTATACTTAAATTATCTTGTTTACGCTGTTTCTTTCACATATGAATGAGAATTTACGAATTATTAACTACTCCTAGATCACCCTTCATCCATTTCTCCTCTTTTTCAGTATGATGAAATGATTCTCCTTTGCCTTTCATCCCTGATTTCCATCATTCCATCCCTTTGGTAGACTATTAATTGTATCATGTGTGGCTATCTCGCTCCTTAATCCTCTTGTGATCAAGAAGATGCAATAGCAAGCCTTAATCCATGACTCCATGCCCAATGGTTTGAAACTTATCACACCTTACCTTGCCTCTTTGCTTGAGATTTCTACCTTCCATCCAAACCCAAACAAAATACCCCTGAGCCAAAAGCTAGCCTAAAATCATCAACAAAGTTGAATCATAAAGAGAGAGCCCTCTCTGATTGCAGGTGGGCTAGAACCTGCAATCCAAAGATTGGTTTGTGGTTACCTCGGCCATATCCCTATAAGGAGCCTAGGGACAACCTGAGTGATAACACAGTGGAGTAGTCCAAAACGGATGTGACGGTCATTATAATTTGTAAGCGAGGAAGGTTTGTCTAGTATCCTGCAGAGTATTCCACAAGGATGAGACAATAGTGATAACCTATACAACACATTCTCAACAAGGTAAGTACTAAACAACCAAAATATTTCAACTATCTTAGTACATGTGAAACAAACATGAATTATAAATGCCGAAAAAATAGTATTACAAACATCTACAAGACATGCATGAAAACGTGCTGGCCTGAATAGGATTCTATATTAAGAAAAAGTTCCAAGACACATATGTACATCATACATCACTAGCCTAGTAGTGGGACATTGGACCCACTCTTATCTCCTGAAAGAACTGACTGAAAAATCTATATGCTTCGTAGGAGGATCCAAGGTGAAAATTCCTTGCTCATACAATGGGAGGAGTATATCTATCCAAGGATGATGCTTGTTCCTTGTGACTCTTGGACTTCCCTCATCATTGTTCAACTTCCTATGACTTTTCAATTGACATGCCTCTTCATCTTCGTTGTGTCTGTGTTGGAATTTCACTTTACATTAAATTCAGTTACAACAGATATAGCCCATAGTAGTGATGTGGCCTTGAAAACTCATGAGACAACTTGACATGACACTGCTGACATGGACTGGTTGGTTATGGTGGCAATGTCAAGCTGTTGTTGCTACTAACTGATGGATGCATTCTTGGATGCACTTTCTCTTCTCCTCTGCATAACTTTATGCTGCAGGGTATTCAATGATCTTAGTCTTGTAATATGGTTGCATGCATGTGTTCCCTTATCTTGTTCTTTGATGAACTTCTTTCATCCATCCAAATACAAATAAGCCTTCTAGCATGTTTGCTCCTTCTCCATCTCGTTCGTCATCTCACCATGATTTATCAGTGTACCTATTCCTACAATTCACTCATGACAGGATAACATCAAATCCAAAACCTCCTAGTCTAAGATGATGCATTTTTTTCCATGGATCGGGCTCGGGACAAATGATAGGTTGGGGAAGAGGGCCCAGCAACTGTGCATTGCACAGTTCTTGGAGACCAGGAGGGAGATTGGTCACTGAGACTACGCAAAGCATAGCTCGAGATTGACTAAGGAACTCTGGGGCATAATGTTCATTGTCAAGGGAAACTATGCAGTGGCCACTGGAAGGTAGGATTGCACAGTTGAGGTCACTAGTGGTAGCTACAAGGTGGGACCCTCGAGCACCTCTGCATAGTTTTTGGAGGGAAGACAATATAGGGCAGGAGAGGAACCAGAGAGGATAGTTTTGCATAGTTTCTCGGGGTAGTGAGTTGCGAACAAGGGAAGACACTGGGAGAACACCTCTACACAGTTCTCAGAGGTAAATAAGGTTCACGTTTCTATGCATTGTGGGGTTCCCGTAGGCAGGGAGGAGGCTTGATGGCTGATATTGCAAAGTGCACAGTTCAAGTCAGCCTTTGAGGCAATTTCTTCTCAATTATGGGAAGGAAGGCATACTTCTTACTTCTGGGATTGTGTAGTACAACTGTCTTGAGGGGCAGCCTCAAGAAATGCATAGTTCTAGACAATAGAGCAACATTACTAAGGGTTGATACTACACAGTGGAGCTCAGTCAGGTTTCGGTGAACTGGAGTTGTCCGGTCGGAAGGATTTTCAGGAAAATGTCTAAGTGTTGGAGGCAAGTGAACTCATGAGAGACTTGAAATTGTGATCACACACTTAGCATACTTCATTGACATGACAACATAGAGCACAAGATCAACAAGACAAAGAATTACCCTCTATGAGACTATCTAGAACTAAAAGTGATAAGCACGATACTTGAGATAGAACTTTGGATGACCGTGGTGACACTTGTATGACAGTGCTTACAACTTTGTCTATGAGTGTGATAGATGTTGAAATGGATAGGAAAACTTGTATACACGAAGAGAAACCTTCAAGGTAACCAAAACAATTCACAAACATGACATAACAACCAAACATGTCAAAAGGAAACAATTGATCCAACAAGCAAAAGGCAGAAAGACACGTAGAGGAAACACATTGAATGAATTTCAGTACTTGCAACCATGCATCTCATTGAAGACAACATGATATTACAATGATAAGTAGTCCTTTAAGATACACTAAAATGTGTATTTCAAAAGATGTGCTTTGTTTTCCATACCTACCCTCCAAAGGGTTATGCATCAAATGGAGTCTTCATGCAGTCCCGATCTTCTATCATACCTTGGGTTCCTTGGTCTGATTATATTTCTCCTAAGCTCCTTGAGAGTCATCTAACATGTCATCCTTCTTCGTGGTCCCTAAGAGACACAATTGCGTAGTTTCAGCGAGAAGTGACTGCTGTAGGATGAGGCCCTGGGATGACACATCTACGCAGTTTTAGGATGCAAGGAAGACTAGGCAGCTGAAATGTCTGAGGTACAAAATTGCATAGTTTCTAGAGACAGTGGGTTCTGACTGAGGGAAGGACACTTGAGGAAACCACTACGCAGTTTTGAATGCTAAGGGAGGCTGGGCTTTTTGTGCATTGTGTAATTCGAGTAGGAAAGGGAAAATATTGAGTGTTACATATGCGAAGTGCGCAGTTTAGGAACGTTGGATGAGGCTAGGTTGCTAAGGAAACTCTAGAGTTTGGACAAGTGTGGGATCAGTGGAACTGATGTGAACAATGATAGAAATTGACTATGATCACACACTTGAACACTCAGTGACACAATATAGACCATCCAAAACATATAACACATACTTCGCTTAATTCAACAACCTTTGTGGCAGCTTACGACAAGTGCGGCTTCGATGATACACTTTGGGAGGATAAGGTGACACTTGTGTAAGAGTGTGTGAAATTAGTGCAAAACATTTATGTGGTGAGGACAACCCATTCTCAGAAAGATTTCCCCTTGAAGAAAAAAAAACTTCCCTTTGCATAACAAGCGATAATCCCCATGCCCAAAGATGACACGTACTATATAAAGATAAAAGAGTGAACGAATCTTAAAATCGAAGAGGGAAGCTTGAGATCATTAGCTTACCAAACAAGTGACTAAGGAACAATCAATCACATGATGCATAGTAGGCTCTGAAATTTAAGTATAGGCCAAAATTTTGGAGGGTGTTGCAGCTACTATAACACCTCCCTATCCTTCTTCAATGTCTCTATAATTTCTTTAATTATCTAAGAATAATTGGGTATGAACCTCCTCAAAAAATTGATTATGCCCAAGAAAATCTCAATTTTATTTCTTATTTCTTAGTAGTAGGATGTTGTTGATGGCTTCAACACTCTTGGGATCTATCTTCACCCCCTCTTTTTCCACGATGTGTCCTAGTAACTTTCCCTCACTTAGAGAAAACTGAGACTTATTAGGATTTAAAGACATGACATATTTTTTGCATTTATCAAACCTACATTGTAGATGTTTAATATACTCCTCATTTATTTTTGAAAAAATATTGATGTCATCTAGGTAAATTACCACAAACTTATCTTGTTCTTCCACAAACTCTATATCCATTTCTCTGTAAAAAGTGTTTCCTGCATTAATGATGTCGAAGGGCATTATGGCATATATAAACGTTCCCCTAGGCATGGTGAAAGCAATTTTCTTTTGATCCTCGGGATTCACAGTTATTTGATTGTATCCAAAAAAAACCATCGATCATAGTCATATGAGCAGATCTGACCAAATTTTGTAGAATGTAGTCCATTTTAGGCAGAGGTTAATTATCCTTTAGTGAGGCCTTGTTCATATTCCCAGTCAAAACAAAACCTTATTTCCATATTCTTCTTCTTAACAGGAACTAGATTTTGCACCCAATCTGAATACCTCAAAGGTATGATAATTTTAGCTTAGATAAATTTCCTCACCTCTTTCTCAATTGATGGAAGAAACAGAGGGTTAATCTGCCTCAGCTTCAGTTTGTATGGTTTCGCCCCACTCTTCAAAGGAAGTTTATGTTGGATGATATTAGTATCAAATGTTCTTAAATAGTCATTAGAGCAAGAAACACATCCATATACTACTTAAAAAGGTTAAGGTACCTTTGTTTGTATTCCTTAGGAACTCCTTTCGCCAACTTAATTATCCGGGGACCTTGATCTAAACCAATATTGCAATCTTTGACCTATTCCTAAAATTATTTCTCAGTTCGCTTAGTAGCCATATCATTTGAGTTGAAGAATATTTCCAAGGGAACCAAACCTTTGAGGATAGTAATACCTTTCAATTGTAAAATCTTATTCCTTGCAACGATTTCTTCCCACTTGGTCGGTTGTTCATCTATCACTTTGTCTTCCTCCTGATCAATATCTGAGCTTGAGAATTATCCAAAGACCTCCATGAAGCATTTAATATGTTCCTCATATTCAAACACCTACCAATACTTAACATTGTTTGGTATTGAAGGTTTGTATCTGACTTCAATTTTGTATCTGAGCAAGGGGTTTTGAGGAGGATTGAAGTTACTGGAAGCTACAACTAAGGAATCTGTTAGAGTCGGTCTAGTAGCCCTCCATCAACGATCAAAACTCTTTGCATTTGCATAAGTATGTGTCTCATCAGTGTCATCTCATTGCATTCCATTAGGCATGCCATAACCCTGATGGAGGAGCCAGTGTCTTTATTCCCCTCTTGGCACTGCTGGATCATGTTGTTTCAGTCAATAAACTCTTTCAAGGTTACTTGTCTTGTCTGGAGGTCAAAAGTCCTAGGTCTAGGGTTTAGGTTCATTTTGTATTTGAGGTCATAGGTCTAGGGTTTAGGTTCATTTTATCTTTGAGGTCATGTCTTTAAAAGTCAATAAATGCCCAGCAGGCCAGAGGGATGACTATCACAGTATTTCTTCAAAATATTTCATCTTGTATAGCTAATTTTTTACCTTGGATTTAAAAACCCTGTTTTTAAAGACAAGGTCATTTTCTCATGTTGTGAAAGGTTGTAAAAATTCATCGAAAGTCAGTATGCAGCCCTGGTCCCTTTTGCCAAGATTCCTCAGAAGCTATCCCTGCAAAATTTTTCAAGAAAAAGCATCAGTTCAACCAATTTCAGGACAAAAGGAAACCATAAAGTCAACAGCATTCAAAGTTTAAAAAGTGTCACTTATAAACATTAGAAAGAGGGTTTGAGGGGAAATTAATTCAAATCAAGCCTATAAAGCCCCTCTCTCCCTCCATTTGATTATCATTTGCCTCATAACAATAGTGAAAGGCGATTTGGAGACAAAATCGGGCGAAATTGCAGAGAGGATCGGTGCGCGACCTCTCCACAGCTATGCGCGACCTGTTGGGTGGGTGTGACCCGTTGGGTGGGCGCGACCCGTCCAGGGGGTCCCAACAGTTCAAAAACAACACGGGCGCGATCTCTTGGGCGCGCGCGACCCGTCCAGGCCTGCACGCGACCTGTCAGGAGTTCACCTACAACAATTACTTATAAACTTCAAAAAGACCCCAAATCTCCTCAAGATTGCAGGTAGGGCTCCAAACATCAATTAGATTGCTTGCTAAAGCTTGAATGAGCATTTAAATGTCATCGTTTTGAAATGAGAAGTTCATGTGTATTTTGCTTACAAATGTCAAAGTGCAAGTAAGGCTGGGGTTTTATTTTTTCTGCTCAAGGTCATCCCTTTTCACTCCCATTTTTTTTACCCAGATCTCATTACCATCTCCCTTGTCATTTTACACCTTGTTCATGCTTCAGTTGCGCCTAGGTAAGGTCATTTCCCTCTCCTAGGGTTTTGAAGGCAATTTATCTTGGACGGTCAAATCATCGGCA
>APFE030768780.1:12671-24836 GCA_000404065.3 Pinus taeda | reverse complement strand
ATAATGATGAACTTAACACAAATAAAAAATGCATAAAACATCGACCCCACCTTAAATATTATCATTATTATATCCGAAATTTTGTACAAAAATGGACTTTTATAATTATTTGATTTTGAATTAGTTTTATGTCTTCTAGTTGGAGAGGCTACACATATAGCTATATAAAAGGAAATTTCATTTTTCCCTTTGTAATGATAATGATGAATCAAACATAGTAAGGTTGTACAAAAGGTTAAATGCACTACGATATAAATTTGGTTATCTTTTTTTGTTGTGTTAACCAACTTAGATCCATCTAATACTAGATCTATCATTCACCTAGAGGGATCAAATCCCTCGAGGTGCAAACTTTCTTTTTGGAGTGTAGAACTTTAGGAAAGGTTTGTGCCTCGAGGGATTTGGTCCCTCTCGCTGCATGATAGATCCGGTGTTAGATGGATCTAAGTGGGTTCGAGTTGAGGGCAACAATGCCATAATTTTATATCATCATTATTATGTATATGTTTGATATTAACTTGAAAATTCTCATTTGTTTTCTTTGCTTGGCATGACCATATCATTCTCTTCTTTAATTTAGTCTGTGTTGTTTGTCCAGAATGGTTTATACATCTTTTTTTGGATGTTTTGAGTGGTTTTTGTGTTTTACATGTTTGGATTTGGATGGTAGTGTTTGTGAATGTTACAATTGTTGTGTTATATGTTTATATGTGTATGTAATTGTCTATTAATAACTAGTTGGTGATGAAGAAGAGAGACAATATTTTCAATAGTTTGTAGGAGGCTTGATACTACATATATATTTCATTTAATTTTATGTATCACAACTTCTAACAAATAATTAATTATTAATAGTGTCCCTCTAGGTATTACTAAATATATATTGACGAGCATTTTTAATAATTTACTATCTTAATATTCCTCTTGAAATAATTTGTTTCTTTGCTAATGTTTGAAATAATTTATTTCCTTCAAGAATATTTTGATGATGTTTTTATCTATAGTTTATTTTGCAAAGTCAAGAAATAGTATATTTTTGAATTTTTTTAATGAGTGGCAAAATTTATAAAATATTTACATCCAAACAATTATCATATATCTTTCAAGAATATTTTGATTTGTTTTTAGTTTTAAAAAATATATCCTCTCCTCTTGTAAATATTTTGAATACATTGTTGTACGCAATTATATATTATTAATTTTGAATATATTTTGAATATATGTAATTGTCTATCAGTAATTAGTTGGCGATGAAGAAGGGAGATGATCTTGTCAAGGATTAATTTGCATGAGGATTGATTCTACACATCTATTTCATTTTAATTCTAGGTCAATTAATTCTTAATAGTGTCCCTCTAGGCATTACTAAATATATATTTAAAAAATATTTCTTTTAATAATCTATTGCCTTAAGATTAAAATATAATGAATCTAATTCATGCAATCAAATATGATTATAAAACAAAATCTACACTAAAATTAGTTCATGTAATGCAAGCAATCAAATGAGATTATAAATCAACATCTACACTTAAATCAATGCATCTTGTGCATGCAATCAAATAGGATTATAAATTGACATCTACATTGAAATCAATACATCTAGCAATCAATTAAATAAGATTAGAAATCAACATATACACTAAAATCAATACATCTAGTGCAAGCAATCAAATATAATTAGAAGGAAACATATACACTAAAATCAATGAATCTAGTGCAAGCAATCAAATAGGACTAGAAATCGCCAAATACACCAAAATAAATTCATCTAGTTCAAGAAATATTCTTCCCTTTCTCCCTCCTCCATCTAATATTGAAACATATTTTTAATAATTTACAGCCTCAAGATTAACAACATCTAATCCATCTAATGCAAGGAATGAAATAGAATTAGAAAATAACATCTACACTAAGAAATAAAATAATCCTAGAAATCAACATCTAAATTGAAATCCATGCATCTAGCGCAAGAAATAAAATGTAATTAGAAATCAACATGCATGCCTAAATAAATGCATCTACTGCAAGCAATCAAATAGGATTAGAAAACACCATCTACACTGAAACCAATGCATCTAGACCAAGCAATCAAGTAGGATTAGAAATCATCATCTACGTTGAAAACAAATGCATCTATTGCAAGCAATCGAATAGGATTAGAAATCATAATCTACACTCAAATAAATGCATCTAGTGCAAGCAATCAAATAGAATTAGAAATCATCATCTATATTGAAATAAATGCATCTAGCCCAAAAATTTTCTTCCCTCTCTCACTCCTCTCTAGCCCAAGAAATTTTCTTCCCTCTATCTCACACCCCAAACACACACACATTCTCTCTCCATATCTATCTATCTCTCCCTCCATCTCTCCCTCTCTCTATCTCTCTCTTCTTCCCTCTCTACACCTCCCATCTCTATCTCTATCTCTCTCTACCTCTCCTTTGTCTCTCTATATCACCCCCAAAACATACACATTCTTTCTCCATATCTATCTATCTCTCCCTCCCTCTTAATCATCATCTCCCTCTCCCCCCTTCTGTCTATCTTCCCTCATCCTCTCCTCTCTCCCTCCCTCTCTATCTCCCCTATCACTCCCTCTCTCTCTCCACATTTCTCTCTCTATGTCTTTCTTCTTACCTCGCTCTCTCTCCGCCTCCCTCTCTCCTTCTCTCTCACATCCTCTCTCTCTTTCTTCTTCTCCCACCCTTTCTTTCCCACCTTCCTCTGTCTCTCCCTCCTCTGTCTCTCTCTCTTCACCCTCCAACCTAGTCACTATCTCCCTCCCTCTCTGCTTCTCTTCCCCCTTCCTTCCATCTCTCCTTTATCTTTCTATCTTACCCCAAAACATACACAGTCTTTCTCCATCTCTCCCTTCTCATTCCATCTCTCTCTCTCTTGCTACTTTTCTCTCTCTCTCTATATTTCTTCTTCACTCCCTCTCTCTGCTTCCAACTCCATCTCTCTGTCCCTCCATCTCAAGTCCTCTCCGTGGTCCTTCCCCTGTCTCCCTTTCTTTCCTACCTCCTCTCTCCCCCCATCTCTCTCTCTCCCTTCCCTCATGCCTTGTCACTATCTCCCTCTCCCTCTCTCCCTCTCTCACTCCTCTCTTTCTCTCTCTTTTCATTACTCCTCTCCCCTCTCCTTCTTTCTCTCTCCTTCATTCCCTTGTCACTCCCTCTACCACTCCACCTCTATCAGTCTATGTCTTTGTTATTCCCTTTATATATATCTAGAATTTAATTATATATCATGATATATCATAATATGTTATAATAGAACAAAATGAATATTATATTAAATTTATTATTAATCTTTTAATATCAATATTAGATTTAATGATGTTTTTTACATAGCATGATATCAAAATGTATAGTAAAACTACTTCAACTTAACATATATGGTTTCTCATTTTAAAGATTCATTTTACAAATATTTAATTAAAAGAAGTATTAAAAGATTTTGAAGTAAAATTTTCTATTATTTAGGTTGAATTAACCTTTTTCTTCTCTTGATTTAAAAAATGATATTGGTTTGAGTAAAAAGTAAAATTGTTTAAAAAAAATATCTGTTTAAAATTTAAGTGAATATTTTGAGTTTGGAAAAAAAATATTTTTATTATAGTTATCAAAATACAACATACTCATCAAATTATACTAAGCTATACAATACCATAAAAATATATCAAATTATAAAAATATAGTCTATTTCATATTCAAGAACAGATCCTCTTATCACACCCGAATGTGTAATCAAGAGATTTTAATATTAATAGAATAAAACCCTACCTAAAACTCAATTCAATAGCTATGGAGAATGAGGATTTCAAAAATGTTAGTGAAAATATTTTATTTGTAATGAAATAATATTAGTAAAATAAGATTATTTTAATATTAATAAAATAAATTTAGTTATTTTAATATTAATAAAATAAAACTAGTTTTGAGGTTTGGTTTGGGTTTAGGTTTTACTAGTTCTATACGATGTGAATTGAATTTTTTAGGTTGATTTGTCCAGATTTTTTTGAAAAATATTATAAAATATTGATATGCCAAAATTTTTAAAAAAAAATCTTTAAAAAATAATAATTATATATATATTATATATATATATTATATATTATATAAATTTTTTTTCAAAAAAATATTATTTTAAAATTATTTGAATAAAGTAATTTATATTTTGATAAGGTGTGAGAGGTAGTTTTTGAGTGTGAGTTAATTGGTTGGGTTTTATTAAGATCCATGTTATTATATTTATAGTTTATAATTTATTTTTAATTTTTTTTTTGAAAAAACATAATTTCCATTAAGTGAGAAAATTACATGTTGTATATGCATGATGCATATGTTGTAAGAGGGTAAGTTTTCCAGTATAGATCTAAATTTGATGCCTTGTGTCCACGGAGGGAGGCATCATTCTCAGATGTATTAAGCATAATATTTTATAAAAAAAAACTCTAACCGCACTATTCTTGTTGTAAACAAAACATATGAATATTTACATATGGAAACTAAGATGCAAAAATAAAAACATGTAGCCATGTTGGCTATGAGGCTGCTACACATCTATATCCATAAAATGCCAATGGTAGTATTGATAATTGGCCCCTTCCTTGTGTTCCTGAATCATCCAAGTGCCGAAAGGCCTGTCCGCAACTTCTTTGGATAATCTTTTAGCATCTACATTATGTTCCCTGAAAATGTGATGGCATGAAAATGTGTCAAAAGATGTAATAAGTCGAAGAGCCTCATCCATTATATGTCTCAAAGTATATGGAGAACATCTAGTTGTTTTGTTTAACCAGTCACATACAACTTTTGAGTCCCCAAAGAGTTGTAGATCTCTATAGTGGTTTTCCAAAGCAAATTGTATGAGGAATTTTACAGTGGATAGTTCAATGAAGTTATTTGTGCCCCATCCTAATCCCATTTGCATATGTTAATAATGGTAATAATTGATATACAGAATGGACCCTCCATCGCACCCTCCTTCCTGTGCGAAACCATCAAAGAAGCCAAAGGCTTCGAATGATTAATGGTTTCAGGAACAACGGTTTGAGGTCGTGCAGTCTCATCGTCATCAGGGATGATAGAGTAATTAGTCATGATATGGGAAGCAATGGAAGGACAATGCGGAGAGGTGTTATGGAATATGAGCTTGTTGTGGGCAACTTCTTTGGATAATCTTTTAGCATCTACATTATGTTCCCTGAAAATGTGATGGCATGCAAATGTGTCAAAAGATGTAATAAGTCGAAGAGCCTCATCCATTATATGTCTCAAAGTATATGGAGAAGATCTAGTTGTTTTGTTTAACCAGTCACATACAAATTTTGAGTCCCCAAAGAGTTGTAGATCTCTATAGTGGTTTTCCAAAGAAAATTGTATGAGGAATTTTACAGTGGATAGTTCAGCGAAGTTATTTGTGCCCCATCCTAATCCCATTTGTATATGGTAATAATGGTAATAACTAATATACAGAATGGCCCCTCCATCACACCCTCCTTCTTGTGCGAAACCATCAAAGAAGCCAAAGGCTCCGAATGATTAATGGTTTCAGGAACAATGGTTTGAGGTCGTGCAGTCTCATCGTCATCAGGGATGATAGAGTAATTAGTCATGATATGGGAAGCGATGGAAGGATAATGCGGAGAGGTGTTATGGAATATGAGCTTGTTGTGGCCGATCCAAAGGCCCCAACTGATGAGGAACGGGAGGTTCCAGAGCTTTGTTGGGACAATCCTTGACCACCATGATGACCAAGCCTCCTTTACAATAATACCTTTCCACTTGGTCGAAGATGCAGCCACAATTAATATCGATTGCGAGAGGTCTTGTCTGGCCTGACACTCAATAAATAGATGTGTGACAGATTCATTATTTCATTTTTAAAGGCAACACCAAAAAGGGTCGTGTTGTGCTCGTTTGAGAAGATTATCTCCTGTGGGAATTTTGTTTCTCAATATGGTCCACATGAGAATTCTATTCATGGGGGGGGCTTGAGCTTCCATAAGTGCTTCCACCATGACTCGATGGCTTATGGACATCGAGCTTCGGCTATCACAAGGTATCCTTCCTTTGGGGTATATTTTCCATCTTTCGATAGCGCCCATATTACCTCATATTCCCCTTCGCCAATCCGGATGTGAGCTTCAGTAAGAGCCCCAATATATGCATTCCACTGCTGTGTCCATTATTATGGAATGTTTATTCTCTGGGTTGATTTCCAAGCTTGCTGAAATAAAGTGGTGTGCTCTGGGTCTGCTATGTGGCCGATATGGGTAATGTTGATATCTCAGAGAAAATTCTTGAGCTCATTTGGCAACCTGTGGGCATTCCCGTAGCCAATCCATGGGTCTAGTCCAATCCTCACAGCCAGTCCAGACTGTATTTTCCAAGTGATGCCAGCTTTGATGATGTCGAGAGATTTAATTATAGCCTTCCATATGATTTATACCCATGTGTGGTATCTTTGAGGTTGTCTTAGCCAGTCCATCAAGTTAAGAGGGGCGATGTATTTTGATACAACCACCCTTGTCCATAGGTTGTTTGATGTAACAGGTTGCCATCCAAGTTTGGCTACCATAGTAGAGGACAAATCCTCTAATTTCTTAATGCCCCATCCTCCCCATTTCTTGGGTAAATTGAGTGCCTCCCACTTGACCCATGCAAAAATTATGCCTGTCTGTTTTCCCTTCCAAAGGAATCTGCAACATAAGGCCTGGATCCTGGAGAGTATATCATGAGGAATCCATGCCAATGGCATCCAATAGATTGGAGTGGCCTCAAGAATAAATTTAATCGGGATGAGTCTGCCTGCCCTGGATAAGTATTTGTAGTACCAAATATTGAGTCTTTTCTCCATCTTGGAAATAAGCCATGTCTAATCTGCTATTTTATACCCTAGAGGCTTCAACTTGTAACCCAAGTATCTAAGGCCATCCTCCAATCTTAGTAAGGTGAGCTGGAATCTTTGTAGCGCAAAATGTATTTCATATTGGGAACATCGAGCCTATGTTAGAGTGGACTTGTTGCAATTTACAGTCATACCAGTGGCTAATTGGAACAATGCAAATGTGTTCTTCATATTTGTCAAATCCCCTATTCTTCCATTGAGAAATATCAAAACATCATCCAAAAATAGTAGATCAGTCAATATGCATCCTTATGTGATTTTCTTACCTCGCAATCTGCCCCTTCATCTTTCTATATTTTTATAATTATAATTAATTATAATTATTAATTTTATTAATTATAGTAATAAATATAATTATTAATTTTGTATTATAATTTTTTTTTAAAGTTTTATGTAGAATGACCAAGTCAAATGGTTAATTTTTATAGATCTCAGGAGCTATCCAACATCTCACTAGCTATCCAACAGAATATCCACAACAATTTACACATCATCAAAGGATTTGGTCCAACCTAGTTTTGGTCTATGGGATTTTGTGTGGGATATTGATAGGCTTCATCATTTAGGATCTAAACCAGCATAGATCCATCTTAATTACAGATCTAAGATGAGCGGAGAGGGATGAATATATACATGAAAAATTAAATGATATATAATATATATGCAATACACACTAAAATATCTTACACAACATGTACATCTATTATTTTATCATGTAAATTAAAATTATTTTTTATTATTAACTTATTTTAATTATATGTCAATATTAATTCGTATGAAAATCTATACATTTTATCACTCATATTAAAATGATTTTTGTTAACTTATTTTAATTATATGTTAATATTAATTCGTATTAAAATATTTTATCAATAATCAAATCAAAAGATTTAAACATCTTAGTCACATTTTTTTACTTCTAATTACTTTACAACATATTCATTTTCTTATTATAACCTACATTATTTTTCTATTTAGAACATAATTTTTAAGTTTTCTTTTTAGGGGAACCAACTGAGAGGCATCTTCTCATAAACAAACTTACACATCCCCCCATATTGGGTTATACTAGGTTGTAGAATGAGCATCTCCCTTCAACCACATGAGGATGCCACCATGGAGATTCTAAGTGAACTAGCAAGGTGTCAATATATGAAAATAGTTAAGTGAAGAGGTGATATGTCCATTCAATGATCAAAGAAATGACGATAATAAAAATATGATTTTCCTAATGTGAGTAATGACCTTGATTTTTTATATCCATTAAACTCCAAAATTTGGTCAAACAAAATTTGGTTTACCACACTCAAGATATTAATCCATAACCACATTAAATGAGTTCTATAATGAGTCTCATTTCCTTTGAAACTATGATATAGGTTAGTAAGATAGTTTCTCTAGTTGTATTTTTGTTGACAATATGCTAGTTTTGAAGACTTTAAGTGGTGGCCCAAATATAAGAAGAGATCTATAAATACAAAGAGACACAATATATGAACAAGACATGAGATATCAACATCTTGAACTTGGGTGGTAAAATAAAGCTTAACAACATTATGCAGATAAGACAGTGGTATTGGTAAGATGTTTTCCAAGGAAGACAATGATTTTGGAGGAATTGGATAAGTAGACTTAGAAAAACTTCAAATCAATTGTGGAAATATTGACATATCCTAATTCTAGTAAAAGGATTTTTGGTTTGAGTGTTTGAAATTGCCACTAAGGTATCTAAACTATCTTGCACCAATAGTGAAAGTGGGGATCTCAATCCCTATTCATGAATAAATGTCATATTAAATTCAAATGTCAAGTTGGACACTAAGGAGATTCTCCTAGTATGGGTTTGTATCACAATGCTACTATTGATTTTTTTGTTTGAAGAGGTACTCAAAAAACTGGGAATGTTGTACATGCCTTTTATGTAGTAGATTTAACTTTAGTAGGGTCCACTTACTATGACATGGCATGAAAGTGGGAATATCAATCCCTATTTTTGAATACATGTCATATTAAATTCAATGTCAAGTTAGACAATGAGGAGATTCTCTTAGTATGGGTTTGTATCCCAATGCTACTATTGATTTTTTGGTTTGAAGAGGTGCTAAAAAAAATTGGTAATGTTGGACATGCCTTTTATGTATTAAGTTTAACTTTCATAGGATCCACATACTATGACATGGCACAAATCCTTGTTGCATTGGAGGTGAGCAAAGGTCTAAAAGAATTGATTGATATGAGAAGGGGATTTGATCTCTTTTGCATCACTCTATACTAAGAGTAGATTCCATGTAGGCTTGTACATTGCCACTAATATGGGAACCTTAATACATTATGTAATCACTTAAGTATTCAAAATAATTAGGCTTCAAGGAAGAATCCAAGAGACCAAGAGACAAGGAGCTAGACATAGTCAATGTGATGAGATCATGAGTAGAAAAGAGGATTTATGGGTTCAAATTAATTTAGATTGTCTTCAAATAAGAACTATGGTATAAAATGATTCGAACTCATTAGATAGGTCTATGATCCAAACCTTGTTGCAACCAATGAAAATAAGATAACAACATAATTTTCGGTAAGACTTATTAATCTCATTCTATTAATATGAGATTTTTTTTTTGAAAATTTTCATTTTTGGGAAACCGAGAAATAAGGATCTAGTCAAATGACTATAATTCTTAAGTTATTTTCTAGCTAATCTATCTCATATAAAATATCTCAACCCACCAAACCTCATACCTATACCTAGAATAACAGAGAGTTTGAGTGTTGGACAAGGACCAAAAAGGTTCCATTTCCAACCCTCTTACATATGGTACTTTAGATGAAAAGGGTACATAGGACTCAACACCTTGAAACCAATCAAGTATAATTTAAGACCTAGAAGCAAAGGAAATCTCCATTTTCCAAGAACAATGGAAAGGGTCTTAAATTGTTTTCAAGGGAAAATACCCAAATTCAATCAAAGGAAAATGAAAGTTTTTATATATGTGACTAAAAAAGGCATCCTTTGAAGTTAGGTATGGGAAACAACTATGCTTAATTAGGGTGTTTAAGTTAAATTCTCTAGTCAAGGATTCCATATGTTTTTTAACCCTCAAATGTAAAGGGTTGACTAACCCATTTAAGAAGTTGGTCATAAAGAGAGTAGTATAGGTAGATCTCACATAAATGTATAAATGTAAACATAAACATAAATGTAAATGTAAATAGTTAACATGTAATGTTTAACATTTAACATTTTTAATCTCCGCCCTATTTAGAAATCAAACTAATTATTATTATTTATAAATACAAATACAAATTTAAAATATAAAGAGGTTTATGAACACTAAAAAAATAGATATGGTAAAAAATAAAAATATAAATAAACTCTAGGTATGGTAAATAAATAATCTTCTTTTTATATTTAGTCCTTAAACCTCTTTATATTTATGAAGACTCAAAAAAGAGATTTTATTTAGGTGAACCCTATGGGCCAAATACTATTTTAATACCATGGGCTAAATACCATGGGCCAAATACCATATTTATAAAAGAGGTATGGTAAATTAATAAAAATATAAATAAACCATATGTATGGTAAATAGATAATATTTTTTTTATATGTACTCCATAATTCATTTTATATTTACTAACACTAAAGAATGAGGTTTTATTTAGGTGAAGCTATGGGCCAAATACCATGGGCCATTTTTTTTTGTAAGGTTGCTAAGACTCTTAGATTTTCATGTATACATGTCCATTATTTACACCGCACAACACATGAGTCAAATTATTATTAATACATAAGCAAAAAAACATTATCAACCTTAATAAAAATATTAATAAAAATAAAGATGGCACATGGTATTGACCCATCTTATTGAGAACCAATGGTATTGACCCATGGTATTTACGTGGAATGTAGCCTATTTAAGGGGGGAATTAAACCATCATAGATCCATCTTTACTTTCGATCTATATAGTGATATGCAAACTAGCATAGAGTGAAAAAGGATTTGATCCCTGTAGATAGATCGAGAGTGAAGATGGATCTATCCTGGTTATCAACATTACTTTTGTGCTAAACTAAATCGGCTAGATCTAGATTGTGTCCACTTTGAATGTTTTACAAAGCTGTGTTTATTTGGATTCTATCCTCAATTTCTCACAAATAGTGTGCATGGAAGAGTTAATATTCTTTACATTTGGCTTTTACTAGACAAACACAACTTGAATATTTTATAGTGTAGATTGTGTTGAATGTTACAAATAAACCGTGTTTATTTGGATTCTATCCTCAATTTCTCACAGATACTCTGCATGGAACATTTAATATTCTTTACAATTGGCTTTTGCTAGGCAAACACAACTTGATTATTTTTATTTTATGGTTTATATTCTTTATAGTTGCCTTTTGTTAGACAAACACACCTTGAATATTTTATATGATAGATTTTTATCTTTATAAGAAGAGCTTCGGCGTAAATCGCATGAAAAAGACCTTGGTTCGAAACCTGTCGACAAAGGTCTTTTTCATGTGATTTACTACGAAGCTCCTTATAACTATGATGGATCACAGAAGCCTCAATTCTACAAAGATTTTTATCTCATAGTTTATATTTTTTATAGTTGGTTTTTATTAGACAAACACAATTTGAATATTTTATATGACAAATAAATACGAGAGGGCTTTCTGTAAATCTAAATAAAATTTGTTAAACTTCATAATTTTAGGTGTCATCTAGGTTTTTGATGGTGCTGAATCCATTTCCACTATCGAAAACATAATTCAAACACTCCATCTATAAAAAAAAATTGATTCTTTTTACACGGATTCTAGCCACTTGTAAATTGTTGGAACTACTACACCTACATGCAGACTCTCAGTTAGAGGATGCAACTACATGCAACTGCATGCGGACTCTTAGTTAAAGCATGCAACTACATGAAACTACTACACATCTACATGCGGACTCTTAGTTAGAGCATGGGATTGCATGCAAGATTCCTTTTGCATGATTTACTCCTCGATTTGCTCCTTCTTTAACTCCGCAACTGACTAGTTATCTCCGGAACTTGTTGTAGGTGTTGAGTCTTCTCATCGATCACCACTATAGTTCATTACCTTGGGATCTTCACCCACTGTAGTTCATTACCTTGGGATCTTCACCCAGTAATGCTATATAATGAGCATTGTAACATATTTTCTAATGAATCATTCTTTTCTTCTTTCAATTTTCTTTTAATGTTTTTGCTCTG
>APFE030768780.1:0-12651 GCA_000404065.3 Pinus taeda | reverse complement strand
AAATTTAAAATATAAAGAGGTTTATGAACACTAAAAAAATAGGTATGGTAAATAAATAAAAATATAAATAAACTCTAGGTATGGTAAATAAATAAATCATCTTTTAATATTTAGTCCATAAACCTCTCTATATTTATGAAGACTCAAAAAAGAGATTTTATTTAGGTGAACCCTATGGGCCAAATACTATTTTAATACCATGGGCCAAATACCGTATTTATAAAAGAGGTATGGTAAATTAATAAAGATATAAATAAATGATATGTATGGTAAATAGATAATATTTTTATATTTACTCCATAATTCATTTTATATTTACTAACACTAAAAATGAGGTTTTATTTAGGTGAAGCCTATGGACCAAATAACATGGGCTATTTTTTTTGGTAAGCTTGCTAAGACTTAGATTTTCATGTATACATGTCCATTATTTACACCACACGGGTGAGGGTAGCACAAGGTTCAAACCCAAGATCTCCGACGAGACTTCATTTCCATGACGGTCTGCACTTGAGCTACCCCATGAGCACATGAGTCAAATTATTATTACTACATAAGCAAAAAAACATTTTTAACCCTAATTAATATTAATAAAAATAAAGATGGCACATGGTATTGACTCATCTTATTGAGAACCAATGGTATTGATCCATGGTATTCATGTGGAATGTAACCTATTTAAGGCGGGAATTAAATCGGCATAGATCCATCTTTACTTTCGATCTATATAGTGATATGCAAACTAGCATAGATTGAAAAAAGATTTGATCCCTATAAATAGATCCAGAGTGAAGATGGATCTATACTAGGTATCAACATCACTTTTGTGCCAAACTAAATCGGCTAGATCTAGATTGTGTCCACTTTGAATGTTTTACAAAACTGTATTTATCTGTATTCTATCCTCAATTTCTCACAAATAGTCTGCATAAAAGAGTTAATATTCTTTACAATTGGCTTTTACTAGACAAACACAACTTGAATATTTTATAGTTTAGATTGTGTGAAGTTTGAATGTTCCAAATAAACACGGTTTATTTGGATTCTATCCTCAATTTCTCACAGATAGTCTGCATGGAACATTTAATATTCTTTACAGTTGGCTTTTGCTAGTCAAACACAATATTTTTATTTTATGATTTATATTCTTTATAGTTGGATTTTATTAGACAAACACACCTTGAATATTTTATATGACAGATTTTTATTGCATAGTTTATATTTTTATAGTTGGTGTTTATTAGACAAACACAACTTGAATATTTTATATGACAAATAAAAACGAGAGGGCTTTCTGTAAATCCAAGTAAAATTTGTTAAACTTCATAATTTTAGGTGTCTTCGAGGTTTTTGATGGTGCTAATCCATTTCCACTCTCAAAAACATAATTCAAACACTACATCTATAAAAAAAAATTGATTTTTTTACACGAATTTTGACCACTTTTAACAGTGTCAGCAATTCCTCGTAGATATTTATATAGGACTTGTATAGTTGGAGTTTTGCACAAGGGAAGAAAGTAACAGCTTGGTTGAGAGTGATTAACAGGAATAGGTGCTCTCGCTGAGTCCTTAGATGGAAAGAAATATGGAAAGACTCGTTCGGTACAGTGATGATGCAAGAAGACACATATGAGTTTACCAATTCATGGAGAAGAACAGAGTGAAACAAATACCGCGGGAGGTGAAGCAGAAGCACAAGAAACTAATGCATTGAATCCTGGAGAGCAGCACTCGCAATCTGGCGCAGCGGTATGGAAATGATGAACAGATCGTGGGCGCCAGGATTTGTAATTAACACACTCAATGATGAAGAGGGGCTGGCCCTAGCTGCAGCAACAGGGTTTGCAGTTGGCACACGCAATGATGGAATGTTGGCACAGGAAGCTGCAGAGCAACGATCGGGAGTTGTGGCTCTCAATATTTGAGAGGGTATGCCCAGTTATTTAATTTGGCTGATGAGGCATGACCAAATCAAGGGATGCCTCCGATCAGCCAAATTAGATAACTGGGCATACGGCTCCCGATTATTCAGAGCCCAACTCCGGATGGTTTTCGGTCAGCTTGCTCTGCCAAGATAACATCCTTGCCTGCGCCGACTGCAAACCCTGTTGCTGCAATTAGGGCCGGCCGCTCTTGATCATTGAGTGTCCCAATTCTAGATCCTGGCGCACGAGATTGCACCGCTGCAACCTTTTCATCACTGCCCGTACCAATTCCAAATAAGGGTGCACCAGATTTTGCTGCCCTCCACCATTCTTGTGCTTTTCCTTCACCTCCGGCAATATTTGTTTCACTATATCGATCTTCACCCTGAATTGGAAAGTTGACATGCGCCCCCCTTGCACCATCACTGTACCGAACGCGTGCTTCCATTTTCCTGCTAATGGAAACTGCTGTTCCTTTCTCCCCTTCTGTGACCGTGTGTGCATACTCCAACTTTACAACCAAGAAAAAATGTTCCATGCAATCAAAACTATATCTTATAAATATATAAAAACTGCTTATAGCTGCAGCAACAGGGTTTGCAGGCAATGATGGAATCTTGCGAGAGCGGCCGTATGACCCCTTATTTAATTTGGATGAACTGAGGCGTTGGGATCCAATTGTGATAACAAATGATGAAGATGAAATAAGTGAAGAAGTAAGAGGGATTCATCCACGGATTCTTGAAGAGTAGATAGATGAGGAAGATGATAAATTAATTGAAATCATGTTGGAATATATGTGTGATAGTGTTGAAATAGATGAAGTTACCGATGAAGAAGAAGCAGAAGGTTTGCATAGAAGGTTTGCATTTTGTCGAGGAAAATGACAATGAAAATGGCGATTGAAATCACTCTCTGCATCGTTTACCATGTTCCCATGTGTTTCACTTTCACTGCATTTGAAAGATATGCCAAACCAATTTGAAATACAGTCAAAGTGAAACCCGTGGGAACATGGTAAACGACGCAGAGTACGATTTCCATAGCCATTTTCATCGCCATCTTCCTCAGCAAAATGCAAACCTTCTATGCAAATAGCGCATGTTGGCTTCTCTGCTTCTTCTTCATGGGTAGCTTCATCTATTTCAACACGATCACACATATATTCCAACATCATTTCAATTAATTCATCATCTTCCTCATCTGTCTCAAGCTTCAAGAAACCGTGGATGAATCGCTCGCTCTTCTTCACTTATTTCATCTTCATCATCTATTATCACAATTGGATCCCAACGCCTCAGTTCATCCAAATTAA
Source organism: Pinus taeda (assembly GCA_000404065.3). Classification (NCBI taxonomy): domain Eukaryota; kingdom Viridiplantae; phylum Streptophyta; class Pinopsida; order Pinales; family Pinaceae; genus Pinus; species Pinus taeda. Next base: position 9,409 of record APFE030768780.1, on the reverse strand, counting down.
ATAAGCGGTCATACGGCCGCTCTCGCAAGATTCCATCATTGCCTGCAAACCCTATTGGACGCAACCTAAATCGAGCCTGGCACATGAGTGATGGTGATATTAACGGAAAATGAGGATTTTGAAATGGGTAAAACCCTACCTTAAACTCAATTCAATTTACTTACAAAAATATGTTTGCCCGGTGATAACAGTGACAGGGATAGAGAAGAAGGAATTTAGAAAATGTTTCATAAATAAAAAGGTGTATTATTTTTAGTATTTTAAAATATGGTTTAAATAAAAATAATTATTAAATTTTTGAATATGATAAACTATTAAACTTTTGAATATGACGAATCAAACTCATGATGAACCACCATATTCTAATAAATATTAACTATTTTATGCATACTATGTCTTAAGAGTGATGTTGATAACCAGTATAGATCTATTTTTAATCTTTATCTCTTGAGAGGGGTCAAATATTTTTTCACTCTAAGCTAGTTTTCATATGAGGATAATTGGTCCCTATGGGCGCTTAGTAGATCCATAGTAAAGATGGAACCATGCTTGTTTAATTCCCCCCTAAAAAAACTACATTCCACATGAATACCATGAGTCAATACCATTGGTTCTCAATACCATTGGTGAATACCATGTGCGATCTTTATTTTTATTAACATTAATATTATGATTAATAATGCTTTTTTTGCATGGTATTAATAATAATTTGGTCCATGGTATTTGGCCCATAGGCTTCACCTAAATAAAACATCATTTTTGAGTGTTCATAACTAGCAATTGCACCATATGTTGCAAAATAAAAGTGGTAAGGCAGTGGTAGTATATGACAAAAAGACAACTTACTCCTCTCCTAGAAATATTATGATTATTGTTAGAGCTTGATTTGTTATTTTCTTGGGCAGTTTGAGCTTCTTAATTTGAGTTAGATAAGCAAAAAAGGCTAGAGAGAAAAATAAAAAGGTCATGACTTTTGACAACTTTACACTAATAAAACTTGATCTAAAGTAGAATAAACATATTTGTTGTAGTAATCATCTCAACCATTTTCTTAAATCCCTAATAGATGAAGGTGTAACCTCTTCTCCATTTTTTATTTCAAAGACACAAATATCTATTTTTATAGGAACAAGCATGATCTTCAATCTTGGCCTCTTGTCGGCATATAGAACTAGTGGTTGGATGTTGATATGGCGACTTTCAAGCCTTGGAGGATGTTCCTCTTGTTGTTCATGATTATTGAGAAAAAGACACTTTCAGATTGCAACAATTTGATGCAAAACTCTTTTGCAAGGGCCATTTTTTAAAGACAAACACTAGAATACAAAAAACCATTTCTCTATCTATTAGGACCCCTCAACAATTATGTTACAAATATAGGCAACAACCCCTCAACAATTATATTACAAATATAGGCAACAATGTGCATATTTATCCCACAATCACTTGTTTGCCTACTTGAATTCAATTTCTAGATCATACAATTGGCTAGTCTTACTCTTCAACAATTATGTTACAAATATAGACAACAACCTCTCAACAATTATATTACAAATATAGAAAAAAATGTGCATATTTATCCCACGATCACTTGTTTGCCCACTAAAATTCAATTTCTAAATTATACAGTGCTAAGTATGCTATGCCTAATAAGTTCATAGTTAATATTCTAACTTAGAAGTCAACAATCTTTGTCTGTGTCTCCATTGATGTATTGTAGTATTAAGAGTGTTGATGTTCATGGCATGTTTTGACTAAAATTAACCAGAAATTTTACCATGTGGAAATCACCGTTGAAACTGGCGTGTTGCAAATCTAATCACTCACCCTATCGAAGTTGCAAGAACAAATGATGCTTATTGTTATAGATTTCCATGGTTTCTTTGGACTTTTCATTCAGGCCAACAGAGCTTTTGGAAATATCTTTCTTGGCATTGTATGCTTTTCGTTTGACATTTATTTTTTAAGGAGCTGTTTATTACAACAAGGATAATACTTGCTATTCATGTAGTATATTTTAATTTACAAATATGATGCAAGAGCTAAGGGAGGTCATGGCTGGAGTGTTTGTCTTTGCAAACAGAATGAGTTTCAGTTAGTTTTTTTTTATTATTATTTAAATTTCTAGTGACGGCATTTAGGACCTTATGTCTCAACCCACTATTTGTTTTTGTTTACGTTCTTTTTATTTTTGTTTAAAAGTTACTTTTTTAGTATAGTTAAGAAAGAATAGTTATCAAAGAATAACTAAATGCACAGTTCAATAACTGTAGACTGATCTATACAAAAAAGGAGGAAACAGCTACTGTAATCATCATCATAGTACTAAATAGAAACAAGCATGAAATCATTTTGAAGAAAAACAAGAAAGTCAGAATCCATATATTGCACCCTAATTATTTTCTTCCTAACTTGACAAAGATCATTTATCCATTTTATAACGAAGAGAGAGAATGAATAACTAACTCAGGAGCAAAAAAAGTACGCGGACAGGTTCAACAAAACAACGGAGTGAGCTTGAAACAGAATCAAGTAAATCATTGTCAACGAAATATACAAATCCCTACAGGTACCCATAGAACTCATAACCTTTCCCTTTACTATTTAATTATAGAAAAGAAATCAGTGTGTAAATATATATCGATATCGAATACCTACACTCCAAGATACAACTGCCCAAAAATATGGCTAAGTTACAGAATAGAGGTCCTGTACAATAGTGCCAAACAAAACTTTGAGTTTCGCACAGGACCAACATGAACACAGTCTCCTAAAAACATAAATATAGTCGCAAGTACAACAACAAATTGGAGACATAAATTACAGGCTACGGAAAAGGGAGGCCGAAGCCACTGCCCTCGAAAATAGACCAAGCAAGAAGCATAACCCTTCAAACAAATCGACAGAGAAACAACAAGGTGCGAACCTACCTAATAGTTGCGTAGGTGTCAGGGCACACGACCAGCCAACAGTTAGCCCAGCTCCATTTCGTGTCACAACCACCAAAAAAAAGCCATCAACAACCAAGAGATGGAGTCATGAAACAAGAAAACTGAAGACAGAGCCAAGGGTTAGGGAGGGCTCACTTACCAGAGCCGAGTTTTGTTAATGGAGGAAGGAAGCTGTGGGCCAAGGCCATAGTCGCAGAGTGTCCACTGCTTTCCAGGAGCAAGAACAGTCAATGATAGTCGAAAATGAGGCATAATGTTAAAACATGGAGGGAGAGAGCTTACCTTTGTTTAGATCCTCTTAGAATAACACTGAGAGTCAAGCTGCCCCACAACCATGACCTACAAAAAAAAAACAAAATTTACAGTTAAACAAAGAGGTGGACATTTGAAAACTAGTAGCATAATCGAAACCAGAGAACAACAAGGACCCAAGACCATAATGAGAGAAGAATAAACAGAAACCCACGACTTAGACCACAGGTCCTAAAACTTCAGAACAGGGTGCAGAACAGGGTACATTGTCGAGTGTGTAAGCAAAACCCTGAGGAGTAGTGACTTGAGATAGAGTGGAAACACTCACCTTGATGGCGCAACAGAAGACTGGAGCAATAGCGGAATGAGGCGAGCTAAGGTTTCTTGGGTACAGTAGGAGGCGGGAGGAGCAAGCCCCAAGACCAGGACACTTGTCCTCAAATCAATCAAATCATAGTGCCGAGCCTTAAAACCACACATTGAAAGAAATCATCCACAAAATCCAAATAAATGATATGCCGTAGGTAATGAGGGTAGGGTCCCATCAATTTTTGGTATCAAAGCAAGTTGGATTAATTTGTTCTTATCTTATATAATGGAAGTCGAAAGAAGAGGTCAGGGAGGAGCTATTCAAAGAGTAGTAGATGAAGGATTGAGGGAAGAGATTAGGATCCTCAATGCCCACTTGGCAACAATGGAAGAAGGAAGAAGAAGAGATTTGGACGCAGGAGATGTCAGTGAGGAAGAAGCTGGAGTTACGACAGATGGATCAGATGAGGAAGGACTTGAAATCAGATTTTTAAGGTCAGTTTTATTGGCTAGCAGTAAACGAAAGCCCAAGATTTCAAACTATGATGGAAGTTTGTCCACAGAAGTGTTGTTGGACTGGATTGGTGAGTTAGACAAATACTTCGAATGTGAGGAAATCAACGAAGATAGAAAAGTTAAATTCACTGCCACTAATTTGAAAGGACATGCGGCCTTATGGTGGGATAGTGTCCAAGCAGGGGGGATAAGATTAAATAAGTTACCCATTAAAAAGTGGGCCAGAATGGTTGCCAAAATGAAGGGTAAGTTTTTGCCGAAATATTACCACATTTCTCTGTATCGGCAGGTGTAGAATTTGAAACAGAGAGGAATGACGGTGAAAGAATATACTGAAGAATTTTATTGGGTGAATCTGAGAGTAGTTTACATTGAAGACACCCCAAAAAAGACAACAAGGTTTGTGAATGGCCTAAGGCTGGAGATATTAGATGAGATAAATATTCTTTCTCCAAAAATCATAGAGGAAGGAAGCAGAATGCCAGAAGAGGACGTGGAAAGGACAATCCTTTGGCAGAGGAAGGATTGCCAAACAACAGTGAGGAAGGCAGTAGTTCAAAGACCTCACGGACAACAGAAAAGAAAGGTAGCACTAGGGGACGAAGGCCATCCCAAAGAGGAAGGGGTAATGGCAGAGGCAGAGGGGTTGCCTACCAGTTTTACAAGTGCCACAAGTGGGGGCACAGGTCCTTTGAGTGTCAAGAAGGTGAACATACTGGACAAAGAGGAGCATATGTTTCTCAAACAGAGGAAGCAGAAACACCACCGCAAGAGGTAGACAATGTACCAGAGACAGGAGAGGCCTTAGTCTTAAATAAGGTACCATTGAAACCGATAAAGGAGACAATTGAACAAACCCAGAGAAAGGCATTATTCCAAATTGTGTGAAAGTCACATGGAAAATTCTGTAAACTGATTATAGACAGTGGAAGCACTGATAATCTAGTTGCAACAGAGATGTAGGAGAAATTGGGTTTGAAAAGGTTGAAGCACCCAACTCCCTACATGGTGTCTTGGTTACAGAAAGGACATCAAATACTAGTTGATGAGCAGTGTGAGGTGGAGTTCTATATCGGCAAGTATAGGGACAAGGTGATTTGTGACATCATGCCCATGGATGTGTGTCATATTATGCTAGGTAGACCATGGTAGTATGACAGAAAACTTGTTCATGACGGAAAAACAAATTTTTACAAGTTTGTCAGGGATGGGATTAAGCATACCCTAGTACCCATCAAGGAGGAAGAAACAACAGAAACTAGTGGGACAAAAGAGCTACTGACAGGAGGAAAAGAAATTTTAAAACAGATTGAAGATAATGAGATAAAGTATGTCGTTGTAAGGAGAACGAGAACAATGTTGTTGCACAGTGAAATTTCTGGCTTACCTGAAGAAATCCAGGATTTGTTGCAGGAATTCAGCGACATTGTGGTGGTTGATTTACTGGATAAATTACTACCAAAGAAAAGTATTAGTCATCGCATAGATTTCATCCCTGGAGCTAGTTTACCAAACAAAGTTGCTTACTAGATGAGTCCTAAGGACAACGAAGAAATCAGGAAGTAGGTACACGAATTGTTGGACAAAGGATTGATACGGGAAAGTTTAAGTCATTGTGCAGTTTCGACAGTTTTAGCTCCCAAGAAAGGAGGCGAGTGGCAGATGTGTACAGATTCAAGAGCAATAAATAAAATTACTATCAGCTGCAGGTTTCCATTGCCATGAATGGATGACATGATGGACTGCTTGAGTGGAGCAACATATTTTTCGAAGATAGATCTAAAGAGAGGATACCACCAGATTAGAATAAGAGAAGGGGATGAATGGAATACATATTTCAAAACCAATGAAGGTCTATATGAATGGCTGGTGATGCCATTTGGATTGAGTAACGCCCCTAGCACCTTCATGCGCCTAATGAACGAGATGTTGAAGGAGTTCATTGGAAAATTCGTGATTGTATATCTTGATGATAAACTGATTTTCAGTAAAACCAAGGAAGAACATTTTCGACACGTTAGATATGTTTTGGAGAAGTTACAGTAGAATAAGTTGCTGATAAATTTTAAAAAATGTTATTTCTTTCAGAAGGAGTTAGTTTATTTGGGTTTTGTGATTGTAGAAAATGAGCTGAAAATGGACCTAGAAAAATTTGTAGCTATAATCAGCTAGCCATCCCCTAAGAGTTTGTTCGAAGTTTGAAGTTTTCACGGGTTGGTAAGTTTCTATCGAAAGTTTATAAAGAATTTTAGTGGAATCTGTGCACCCATGTTGGATACCATCAAGAAGGCAAGTCAACATTTCCATTGGACTGAAGCTGCAAAGAAGAGCTTCCAGATATTGAAGAAGAAGATCACTGAAAGGCCGATTTTGAGGTTTCCTAATAAAAAAGAAATAATTGTGTATATATATCGATATCAAATACCTAGAGTCCAAGATACAGCTGCCCAAAAATACTGCTAAGTTACAGGATAGAGGTCCTGTACAATAGTGCCAAACAAAACTTTGAGTTTCCAACGGGACCGACATGAGCACAGTCTCCTAAAAACATAAATACAGTTGCATATACAACAATAGCCTGAAGGCATAAATTACAGGCTACAAACTAGGGAGGCTGAAGCCACTACCCTCGAAAATAGACCAAGCAAGAAGCATAACCCTTTAAACAAATCAACAGAGGAACAACAAGGTGCGACCCTACCCGATACTTGTGTAGCTGTTAGGGCACACGACCAGCCAACAATGAGCCCAGCTCCATTTCCTGTCACGACCACCCAAACGAAGCTGTTAACAACCAAGAGACAAAGTTGCAAAACAAGAAAATCGAAGATAGAGCCAAGGGTTAGGGAAGGCTCACTTACCAGAGACGAGTTTTGCTAACAGAGGAAGGAAGCCGTGAGGCAAGGCCACAGTGGCAGAGTGCCCACTGCTTGCCAGGAGCAAGAACAGTCAACGATAGTAGAAAACGAGGCAGAATGTTAAGACATGGAGGGAGAGAGCTTACCTCTATTTAGATCCTCTTGGAATAACATTGAGATTTGAGCTGCCCCACAACCATGACCTGTAGAAAAAACCCAAATTTACAGTCAAACAGCGAGGCGAACATCTGAAAACTAGTAGCATAATCGGATCCAGAGAAAAACAAAGACCCAAGGCCATAACCAAAGTCGAATAAACAGAAACCCACGATTGAGACCAGGGATCTTGAAACTTCAGAATAGGGTGCAGAACAGAGGACATTGTCAAGTGTGTAAGCGAAACCCTGAGGAGTAGCGACCTGAGACAGAGCGGAAACACTCACCTCGACGATGCAACAGAAGACCAGAGAAATAGTGGAACGAGGAGAGCTAGAGTTTCTTGGGTACAGTAAGAGGCGGGAGGAGCGAGCCCCAAGACTAGGACACTTGTCCTCAAATCAATCAAACCACAGTACCGTGCCTTAAAACCACACATCAAAACAAATCATCCATGAAATCCAAATAAATGATATGCCATAGGTAGTTAGGGTAGGGTCCCATCAAAATATGTTTACTGCAGTACTGAAATTTAGGAAAATTATTATAGAGGTTTTGGAAATATCTGTTTTGGTGCATCATATCCATTGTTATCGAAACCTAATTTAACATTTTCCAAGTTGAATGTGGGTTAAATTAATCAATACCTGAAGCTTTTCCTCGAAAAAATCAAGTATAACTTCTGGAATATTCCTTCAGACTCCATCAATACTCTACTCCAACATTGAAATTTAGGAAAACTACTATGAAGGTTTTGGAAATATCTGTCTTGGTGCAGCATAACCATTGTTATCGAACCTAATTTAACATTTTCCAAGTTAAACATGGGTTAGATTAATCAATACTGGAAGCTTTGCCTCCAAGAAATCAAGAATAACTTCTGGAATATGCCTTCATACTCGATCAATACTTAAAACTCATATTTCCAATAAAGATTCCTGTAGGCCGTAGCAATTGTTAATGTTCGATGATTATCACATTATTTTATATCAAGAGATGAAAAATCATTGCATTCCCATTTTAGAAATGGAGGAAATAGTTAGGATAGTTTCCACCCCATAAAATAAACAAATCCTAAATGGCTAATGTTCGATGACTATCAAATTCTTTTATATCAACACATGAAGAATCATGGAATTTTGGTTTTGAAAATGGAGAAAATAGTTAGGATAGCTTCCACCTCATAAAATAAACAAGTCTTAAATCATTTTTTTGTAGAAGTATATACGAATGGTCGTTACCTGTGAGATGGTTATGGGTTACTCCAATGACAAATGGTGAGACGGTTATGACATCATTCGTTTGTGAGGGTTATGGGATTATCTGTGAGAGTAGAGGATGATTTAATTTTCAATAATAAATCTTACGGTTTAGAATGATGTAGAGTGCCATTTCGGCCATTTTATCTGAGATAAAATGTTTACGGAGTAAATATAAAGTGAATTATGGAATTAATATAAAAAAATGTTTTATTTATTTACCAAATCTTTGATTTATTTATATTTTTATTAATTTACTATAGCTCTTTTATAAATATGGTATTTGGCCCATGGTATTAAATGGTATTTGACCCACAGGCTTCACCTAAATAAAACCTCTTTTTTTACTCTTGTTTGAACATAAAGAGGTGGTTTATGGATTAAATATAAATAGAGGTTTTATTTATTTACCATACCTCTAGTTATGGTGTTTGACCCATAGGCTTCACCTAAATAAAACTTTTGTTTTGACTCTTCTTTGAACATAAAGAGGTTTGGACTAAATATAAAAAGAGGTTTTATTTATTTACCATACCTCTAGTTATTTATATTTTTTTTTATTTACCATGCCTATTTTTTAGTGTTCATAAACTTCTTTATATTTTAAATTTATATTGTGTTTATACATAATAATAATTAGATTGATTTCTAAATGGGGTCGAAGTTAGATTAAAATGTTACATGTTTACATTTACATTTATGTTTACATTTACGTTTACAAGTTTATGTGAGATCTACCCCCATAGTCGGGGTCTCTCTAACAATAACAATGGAGCATGGGGATTTTGAGAGAAATTTTAATATCAATAAAATAAAATTTTATTTTAAAATAATTCAATTTAGTGATAAAAATAGATTTGGGGTGAGGATAGCCATGGAAAATGATGATTTTGGAAATGTTAATGAAAATATTTTTATTGCTAATATACTTAAAATAAAATAATATTAGTAAAATAAATTTATTTTAATATTAATAAAATAAAATTAGATTGAAGGGTTAAGTTATTTGGTTTTATGGTAAGTCATCATGTTAATTCTTTTCAATACTCTTGGCTTTAGGCTTTATTAGTTTCATGAGTAGTCTTCTTGGCATGTCATCTAGTCAATT
>APFE030768737.1:138041-166410 GCA_000404065.3 Pinus taeda | reverse complement strand
GGGTGTGTGACACATCTGTTGGGCATGTGAGCCTACATTACAAAATTGGCCGACCTTGCACATATAATTTATTAAGAATAATAAATTCAAAATATAAGTTCTGCTCATCAGATTAAGACTATTTTATATGGATTTTACACCTCTCAGAAAGAGGAATCCAACAAAAATATTAGCCTCTTAATTTGAGCATCAGAACATGGAGTTTGGACCTAGTTGTCCAAATTTAACAAAGGTCCTATTTAAAGAGATTGGAAAAATGTGTGAAGAGCTCCACTGTTCATCTGTCAGGGCTTGGACTCTTATATCCCGCTTGAAAGATTTCAGGACCCCCAAGATTTCCTCAGCCGAAATAGGATGATAGAGCGCCAGATTAGCATCCGCATAAAACATGGTAGGAAAATGTTCGACCCCCCAGATTTGGTCCTCTAGGAAGAACAAAATCCTTTGGCTGTAAGCTTGCTGAAAGTGGAAAACAACATCGTGACTAATGTCTTGTTGTGACTGAAGCTTGGTGCCATTTGAATAAGAAATCTCCCAAATGGAATTTATCCTTCACCTATAATTTGCATATCTATGAAAACATTTAGAATTCTGGTCCCCTTCCTGAATCCAATTTGCTTTGCTCTTTAAATGCCAAGTAGTCTCTTTCATATGGAGCAACTTTTTCCTTTGGAGTTCCAGAGCTTGTATGCGACTTCGAATGTCATCAACTAGATAATGTCCAGTTAAATGGTGGCAGATATCCAAGAGTTCTTTAGTAATATCAACAAGCTCTTTGTTCATATTCTGTCGTTTCCTTTTCTCCCATACCTTAGTCTCTCGCCGCAGGACCCCCAGCTTGTCTTGGATGTGCCTCCTGGGAGAGGAACATCGAACCCTGCCACTATTCCACACATCGCTCACGAGGGAGTTAAAATCTGGGTCCTCAAGCCATACCCTGTTGAATTTAAAAGGCATGCCGCCTCTATAATCATCCCTTCTCCAATGAACTGTAATGGGTCTGTGATTTGATATATGACAACTAACCACTTGAGAATATACCATCCCAAGCTTCTCAATGATCTGATCATGTAGGAGAAAGCGATCTAGTTGCTTTACAGTATATCTCGCACCCGACCTCCCATTGTCCCAGGTGGGGATGAGCGAGGAGGGGCAAATGTCCACTAGATTGTGCTCTAGGATGATATCCTTAATACAATTAGCGATGACATCAACCTTTCTGGAACATCCCCAATTCTCATTCAAACCAAGCAATTTAGAGCCCCCACAATGATAAGTGAAGTAAGATCCAATAACTCCGACTTGATCAGATTATCCCCAAAAATGGCTCGATCACGGTATGGTGCATATACTTTAAGAATGTGAAATCTATCCTTGAGCCCGCAAATGTGATCATCAAGGAGGATACCAACAAAGCAAGAAATTGACCTTGACCCACCGAGGATCCTAGATAGCAACCAGCCCATCCGAGAGGCTGTGAGCATCAGTGGCTACCATATACCAGTGCAGAAGCATTTTTGGTGAATTTGGTCACTACGCAACACAATGTCCTCCCAAAAAGAAGGACAAAGATGAGAAGCATGATCCGAAAGCTGTGCCTGCGATGATCGAGGAGGAGTTTGCCATGATAGCCTAGATACCTCTAGGAGGGAGGTGGGGTGATCTAGAGCTGTAGTTCGAAAGGACTGGAGATGGGCAGGATCCTTATGGAGCCCACCTCTTGGATCAATACCTTGCTACGGGAGCCCAGATTAGAAGTAGCAGGATGGATCGGTGTCAGTTGGTGCAAAGGAGTGACAGAGTGACAGTTGCAGTAGCTAGGAGCGCCAGAGACTGAGCAATGCAGAGCTAGAGTTGGCACAGAGCAGAGGTCAGCAACAATGCAGAGGCTTCAAAGGGTTAGCATAGAGACTAGCAACAATCAGACTCCAGCAACGAGATGCATCATGCTAAACACTTGTTCAGTAATTTGGGATGCTTTTCCGTTGTTGATGCAGCAACAACAACAGTTGGAGAAGGTTGCAATGCAGAAGCAGTGTTGGTAGTGGTAGTGCCAGCAGCAACACATATGCAAAATTTGAGAGGGAGTTGTAGTACAAATGCAATGTTGATAGTGGCAATGTCAACAGCAGTACAAATGCAGCATTTGCGCAGTAGTTGGTGGACAGGATGTCAAACATCAACAACACAAAAGGAGATGTTACGGAACAGAGTGATGCTTCAGCAGGGTGCATTACTGGAGCACAGTCCTCATTAAGAGGGAGTGTTGATCTCTGGTAGCATTGGATGTGCTCTAAGTCTCAACATTTGCAGGGAGGCTTAGACACATGCATTCTCCAATACCCAGAAATTGTTTTGGGAAATTCCACCAGGAGATAGTTTTATAAAAATATTTAATTATTTTTAATGGGTTCCTAAGTCTAAACTTAGGAAATTAAAATAATCAATGGTTATTAATCTAAACTGTGGGTGAAACTTCTAGAAAAAGACGAAGATCGAGTCAAAATGATTTGAGCCATTGATTAGAATCTAATCTAGGCCGTTGGTTCTCAATTGGAGGATTATAAGGACATCGATGCGCACTTGGAGAACACACCAAGGGAAGATCAGAAGATTGATTTTCTAAAGTAGAATAGCTGCAGGAAAGAATTTCGAAGTGATCTTTTGCAGTGAGGGGCAGGGATAGTATTTGGAGGGAAGTTTTCTTGGCCTGAAGAGTACAAGGCGGAGAGGGTAGAATGGCATCCAGTGAGGCTGACGTTGGGTCACACAGAGCTACGCTGTGGCAGCGCAGAGCCTGAGAGGGAGATCGAATTGTTGCCAAGGAAATCAAGTTTCAGAAGTTGTGCGCTAGGGTGTGAGACTGAGAGGCTAAGAGCTAAAGTTTTCATCCAACAAAGGATCAAAAGGAGGGGCAACGCAGTCCCAACAGAGGTGACGCAAAGAAGTACTCAATCACCTGAGGAACATCATGCATCATTTCTTGAAGAAGAATAATATAGGGATGGAGAGAAGAGAAAAGTTCTCTGAGAGCCAGGAATTTTGGGGTGGCCCCCAACCCTTGCATATTAAGAGAGAGGATGAAGGTCATGTTTGACCATGTGAGGGCATCCGTGCTCCAAGGGCCCGTGGGGAGGAAGTACCGGCAATGGGGACATCAATGAGAGAATGTGAATCAACAGGACTAAAAGGGAGAGGTTGGGGATGTCCTTGAAAGTGCCTGCTTTCATGGTTTTGTTTTCGGCGAACAATAATATTCCCAGCAAATGAGGGGCTGATGCGAGGGGCTGAGTGGCTACCAGGTTTGTAAATAGCGAGTGACTGGAGATCTAGAGTCTTTTTTTTGGAGGAGAAAATCCAGGTCACTGTCCATGGAATTTGTAGGGGAGTTTAGAGGAGAGTGTGGCGATGGAGGACCTGATATTGATGCTGGGGAATATGGAGTGACGCAAGAGGATGACAGCACAGGGACATACATGATGTGGGTGGAAGACAACGAGTCTCGTGATGTCGGATGGCATGGAGCATTAAGCGGAGGTGGCAGATAGTCATGAGGAGAAGAAAAGTTCTATTCAGTCGGATGAGGTGAGGTGGCCTCGATGGAGGGAACATCAGACCCATCAGAATTATGAGGAGATGATAGAATAGGAATAGAGGCGGAATCAAAAGGATTAGCAGATAGTTGAGAAAAGTGATATCTATTTGCGGGAAGATTCGAATTACCTGCTTTTTGAGGAGAGCCATGTCCAAGTGATGGGCTTTCGAACCAACTACGAGGAGAAATAGTAGCTAGTGCATCTTTGTATGTATGCCAAATGCCATGCCGATGTCGACGGGTTGCCATGGGCCTACCGCCCAACCTCCATGGACAATGAGCCAGCAGATGTCCAGTGTGATGACAATTTAGACATCGAAACAGAACTCACCAGAAATCCAGTATTTGGACCAAATGTGTGTTGCCCCACCTTAATTTAATATGATTTGGAAACCCACCCCTGTACTCCTTCTTAATGAGAATCCAGGCCACCCGCTTATCAAGTGCGCCCAAACATCGAGTATCTACATACACGAATTTACCAATGGTGTTGTCTATATCCGTGAAAACTTGTCGCATCCAGAATTCGATGGGTAAGCCAGGCAGCTTAACCCATATCAACTTGTTTTGGAGAGTCTCTTTCAGAGGGTTGAAGTCGATGTACCATGAGTGCAATGCCAGAAAACTCTACCCATTAATCCAAGGAATGGATTTGATCTTCATGAGGTCTTCCTGGCAGAGGAAGTGGAAACTATACCACTCGTTTAGGAGGTGAACCACTGTAGGCATATAGCCTAACAATGTTTTCCATTTGGTGTCTACCCAAACCGCATATCAGCTTCACTCAATTCTACAAAATGTGACATACCCACAAGAGCGCGCTTCTGAAGACTGGTCAGTCAATCGATAAGCACGTCATGGTCGAAAACTAGAGCAGGAGCCGGAGTAGTGATTTTTATAGATTTTTTGGGGTGGCGGGATTGACGTTCATGAACCGCGTGGATATGCCCATGCAAAATCGGGTTTGCATGTTGGCCATCTGGTAGGTGCATCGGTAGTTGAGACGTGTGCCAAGTGTCGTGGGAAGATGGGGCCCTCCTCCCGAATTTAGAGTTCGCATGCATCGTGGCACGAATGAACACCTCCTGTGCTGAGGTGTTGGATTCTAGAAAGTCCATAGCCACATATGCAGGAAAGAAGACCCAATACAACCAGGGGAATGTGTGGGAAAGGAATGCAAATTTAATGTTTGATCAAATGGTAGGTCAATAAAAAAAGTGAAGCAGCAGAGGATCACTGACGAGAATTTCTTGGAATCAGTGGAGACCTAAAATCGATGAACTGAGGCCACAGGGGATGTCACCCACATAAAGCCAAATGTGAAGGGACACCACCGAAAATAAATCCAAAAGAGGTAAGTACCGAGGGTTAGGAAAATAGAGATTAATGGATATGAAAAAGGACGATGGGGTGGGGATCCCAATCCAGATAGTCAGATGGTGAATGACAGAGTAGTATGTGTGATGTAGACGTCAGTCATATCACAACAGAAGTAATCGAACTACCCCGACCGAAAATTCAAACAGTGCCGAAAAATGATGTAGACATCGGTGCCGGAAAAATGAACTAGTTCGAAGCTGAACCGAGCCGAGCAAAAATCCTGGAGAGAGCTTCCAAACAAGAACACCATAGAAAGTAAAATAGTTATAGGCTTTCACAGTAGCAGCAACAACCACATCTCAGGCATGTCCACCACCAATTACAAATGGATACTGAAAGCATTACAGGGATGTGAAATGATAAAAGAGCTATACCACCGATTACAAAGAATATTATAATTTGTGATGCGAAAACAAGATCCATGCCCTAGTGAAAACTGTGGATAAAAGAGGTTGAGGAGCTCAGTCCAGTGGGGCATATGGACATCTGGGGGAGGAAGAATGTGAGAATGAAAAATGCAGATAAGTACATATGAAGCGATACAGAGGAGCACTACAATATGGAGGACTTATGAGTGGAGGAATGTAAGTAGAGTATTGAGAGGCGAAGATGTGATGATATGAGAAACAATAAAGCTAGCAGGAAAGGGAGAGTATCCGGAGTTAGGGAGATGAAGATGGTCCAAGAAACATCCAGAATACGCAAATAGGAGGGAAAGTGTAGTGGACCCGGGTTCACAAAGAGAAATACAAACCATAAGAAGAGAAGGATCATACCAGAATCACATTAGGGCAAGGTGATGGCGAATAGTGCAGGCATAACCCATCACAGAGCAGCAGCAGCGATCACAGCCTGACGACTTTGCCTTACCATGTATATCTGTTTGCAACCAAGCATAAGCGTGTGATAATTCACTCCTGCAAAAATTACAAGACTTGTAATAACTTTCATGCAAAGTTACTGCTGTTTCGTTGGTATATATTATTTGGGTATAAAATTTAAAACATTAATGTATACCCTATGGGTGAATCTCTCAAAATGGTGTGATTCCCAATGCCTGGGAGGGTATACAAGCTCAATATAATTCTAGAATTGCTTGCTATCCACATCCTTTTTACCTCTTGTTTCATACAAGAGAATAATTAGAATAGAAGGCTGTGCCTTTTTCTGTAACATGAAGAACAATTGAAGGAAGAATGTCTCAACTAACATATGATAATACACTTGTACAGCAATTGGGAAATTTCTCAAGAACAATAAAATAGGTCATGCAATCTCGGTAAATTCTTAATTTTGCAGAGGTTATCACCTTATTTTGCCCATAATGATTCATCGAATTCAAAATGGAAGGAATGTGAAGTACATATAGGCTGGTTGATAAAGATTGCTGTCATGTTATTATGACACTGTACATCCCATGTTAACATCATGTTTTGGAAAATGAGATATAGATCCAAAGATATTAATTTTTAATACTCGTAAACAATATCAATAGAAAGATGCTCCCACCATAAGAGATAGAAACCCCTGGCATGAATTGATGATAGCAAACTATGAACTAAATTAAGGTTGGATTGACGATGGAAAATTATGATCTAAATTAATTTTGTTATGGACTCTCCATGAAATACATGAAGGTAAGATATAGGACGATATCAACAACTGGTATTGTAATCCTATACTAGCACCGGGGTTACAGTAGGACTTGTTAGATGCCCACCATGACGATTGGAATTATGACCATCACTAATCTCAGATGAAAGATCACATCCTTATGGTTAGTGTTAACTACTCCAAAGTTAGTACTAAATTGGATGTGACTCTATGCCTCATGTCATAACTCTATGAGATGTGATGACTATTTTTATGTCTTACGTTGCTGCTTAGGTAGAGAGGATAAGGGAACCAGGGTCCTCCTCTCAGCATTATAAATAATTTCCATTATCCACGTGTCTCCTAGTGTTTCTGTAGAAACTATATATACAATAACTTGCATAACAAGGTATTTGGTATCTATCTTTAGCTTTGGATTTTTTTTCTTCTCCCTTAATCTTATGGAATTTCATAATAATTATTTACACATCATATATAATTGTGTGCTGTTTCACATTTTGGCTATATGCAGCAACAATTTATTTTTTAACTCATCTTGGTAATTTATTTTCTTAGTATATGTTTCAATTTAGTTTTATTGGTGAACACATTAGATATGTGGATCTTTGGATCTATGGATGTGTCAATAGCCTATGATTTTTACCTTTATGAGTTTATGATGATTATAGTTGTGTAATTTCATTTGAACATGTAAATTAAAATGAGAAAGTTTGGTAAGATTTATGCCGTAAGATTTATATTATGTATGCACGTGGATGTGATGCATGGTGTAATGAATTAAGTTGCTTCATCAATATACAATATAGGCTATTCCTTGAAAATGTTATATGAGCTCACCTATATGTTGATGGACTATGCAATAGTTGAATCGTTGTAGCACCAAGGTAATTTGGATGTCAAAAACATCATGTATATAGTTGCATGTTATTGGATTTGCACATGATTTAACTTTCATTTTGAGCAATACCATGATTTGTAAGTGGTTTTGATAGGAAGTAAGTCTTGCTTAGGATGGTTATTCCATGATGTGGCTCTAATAGGAACATGTGAATGATATGGTTGGTGCTTGATGTTAAAATACTATGATTTGTAAGTGGTTTTGATAGGAAGTATGTCTTGCTTAGTATGGTTATTCTAATAGGAACATGTGAATAATATGGTTGGCGCTTGATGTTAAAATGACCTTGATATGATTAGGAGGGATGGAGGTGATACCTCTTGTGAATCCTTTGAAACGTGGAGTTGTGGGAGACTAATGTTAGCCACAATTTTCTAGATATGTGATTATGTTTGTCAGTGGTTTGTTAGGGAAGTTAAGTAGATATAGCCAACACTTTTGGATTCAGATTATATCTAGAATTAGGTCAACGTCGTTGATGCTTCAACTTAACACTTTTGGATTAGGATTATATCTAGAGTTAGGTCAACATCGTTGATGCTTCAACTTAACACTTTTGGATTAGGATTATATCTAGAGTTAGGTCAACGTCATTGATGCTTCAACTTATCGCAATAGGGAAGGAGAAGGAAATTGGAAATTGGAAATAGAGATTTAAGGATGATTCTAAGTTGGTTGACACCTTGGTAGGAATTGATTGTGTCACCCTTTATTTTCTTTTGTTAGATTTTTTTTACTATGCTTAAAATATTTATTTAGTTCATATTGATTTGTTTAGTGTGATTATCCACATAGCATGTTGATTGAGTTATGTTTTTGTTAAATAAAATTTTAAATAATGTATTCATATTGTCATAGCTCACTTTTATTAGTATATGCATGAGGTGTGAGTATGTTAGCTTCGTACCCATAAATTGCATATGCACACCAGGATGCTTATGAAATGCATTAATTGTTAATTTAGTTTATGAGCTAATTAATTGAGTGAGTGGTTTGATGAAAAGACTTGTGTATTAAAATATTCAAAAACATGAATTTGGAACTTATTGAGTTGTGGGTGCAGTGCATGGGTTTCTATCATTGAATTTAAAGGAAGGGTTAATATATTGCATGTGATGAAATATATTAATGAGAATAAGATGGTTCGACCACTTACCCTAAGGAATCCTAAAAGGTGATCCAAATCAAGTTTATTGTCATCATAGTGAGTTGGGGCAACACATGTTGGAAGAAATAAATGCCTAAATAAGGGATGGCGGGAGTTTTAGGGGTTTCCATATTTCACTAATATTCTTCTAAATTAATCTTTAGTGCGGGAATGGATTATTTACAAATTTAATTGGAAAACTATTTGATAGTTTTGTTCATAGAGCACTAGGCATGGAAGATTAGGAAACTGAAGGGTTTTTTCAAGCTAGGAAGTCAAATAGACTCCTAGTTGGCAAACAGGATACTTGTCAGATTGAGGATCATTCAAAAATCTCCAACCTTATTCATTAACGAGAGACAAATTTATGACAAGGAGAAGCAATGTTCCAACTACGTGGGTTGTTAGTTAGCCCAACGACCTATCCATTACATATTTACAATTAATAACTATTCACCATAATCTTGGAGGATTAAGGTGTCTAACATCCCCCCTTCCCCTAATATAAAGGAGTGTTTGTGAGCCTAAGCATCATTATGAACTTTTTAAGGTTTTCTCTTCAAAGTGTTGTGGTGAAGATGCTTGTAATTTGCTTATTCATGGAACAATGTCTTAAATGAATGGTTTTTTCCTTTACATGGTATTGAATCAAATGATACTTAGTGTTGATGTTCTTTATTCGATCATGGAATCTAGGATTTGTGGCCAAATTAATTACAGAAATATTGTCAATAGTAGAGGGGTTGAGTTCTCTTGTTTCTTCTATAAATATTTAAGTATTTAGCCACAAAATTTCCTTTGGTGCTTCTGTTGTTGCCACATATTCTGCCTTTTATTTTGGAATCTGTCAGAATTCACTATTTACATGACCTCCAGTAGACCACTGATGATCCTAGAATCATGAGATATCCTAAAGTAGATTCTCCATTTTCCTTGTCCCCATCAAAGTTTGAATCAGAATGTTCAATAAGACTAAAGTTGTTGACCTTGGTGTACTTTAGTCCATAATCTCGGGTTCCCTTCATCTCGGAACTCTTTTTGCAGAAGACCAATGTCCCTTACATGTTACTTGCATGAATCTGGAAAGGATGCTCACAAGATATGAGATATCTGGTTTAGTTGTGGTGAGCTAGATGAGACTTCTTACAAGTCGTCTATACTTTGTTGCATCATCAAATTCATTCACTTCTTTTGATGTAGACTTCAAGTTCTATTTCATTGGAGTGGAGAGAGAGCTGCACTCTGCCATGCCAAATCTGTGCAGTAGTTCTCCAATGTACCTTTTAGAGAAATGAATGTGGATTTTGGATTTTGATTGCCTTCAATGCCCAAGTAATAATGAAGATGTCCCAAGTCTATCATTTCAAAACCTTTCTTCAGATCTTTCTTCACAGATACAATATAGATTTAATGTTTTCCAGTTCTTAATAAATCACCTACATATACTACAAGATACACAAATTTTTTTGCCAACCTTTTTGACAAACACAAAGTTGCATCATCAAGATTGTAATATTTGAAATTTAACTTCAGAAGATGCTCGTGGTGCCTATTTTATACCATACAAGGATTTGATGAGTTTGCATACCTTTTGTTATTGTCCCTTCACAACAAAACCTTTAGGCCGAGATGTAAAAGCATTTATTTTCGAATCCCCATTAAAAAAAGTTGTCTTCACATCCATTTGATGGATTTTTCATCATTTATGTGCTTCCAAAAAAAATATGGTATGGGTGGTCGCCCATTTTTCTCTGGTAGTGAAGGTTTCCCCATAGTCAACACTGTTTTGTGCAAATCATTTTTCCTCGAGCTTGCTTTGTGCTTGTTAGGTGAGTTGTATAATTTATACTTGTTCTTGAAGAACCACTTGCAGCCAATTGGTTTGGTTTCACATGGAGGGTCCACCAACTTTTAAGTCCCATTTTTTTATGAGTGCATCATATTCCTTCTACATGGCTTCTTTCCATTCATTATGAGAAGCAACTTCTTTGAAGGAAGTGGGTTCAAATTCAATAGACAAATATGTGTGTCATCCACATCACCTGAATTTGCACCTCCATTGTCATCTCTCATAGAACTCCTAGTTCCAATTACTATGATCTGATCAAGATGGACACTTTCAAGTGCTTGACCAACCACTATGTTTGTTTTGGAGAAGGATTGGATGGCTCCTTTGGGGGTGTAGCATCATCAATGTTCAACTTATCAATTTTTCCTATAACATCATCCAAATATAATGAGGTATTTGAAATTTCTTCACGAAGAGGAGTGGGTTCTACAAAGGGAGATTCCAAAGATTGACCCAGAATTGGGCTCCCTCCATCATTTGGAATCTCATTGTGAAATTCATGATGTCTTCATCGGAGAAATCATTTCTAGATGAACAAGTTGTCTCTCAACAAAGTCATCACTTTTACTAGACTCAAGGAATATGGCATCTCTAGAAAGAATGAATTTCTTATTTGCCTCATCGTAAATATGATAGGTCTTGGTGGTATTTAGGCACCCCAAAAAAATGCATTTACGACTCCTTGCATAAAGTTTTTTGTTGTTATTGTTTTGGAATCAAGGCATAACAAGTGGAAGCAAAAACCTTGAGATGTCTAATGGAGGGGGTGTGGCCATACAATTCGTAATAAGTCTTGTTTCAAATAGCATGTGAGGGACATTTTTTCTTTGCATAGAGTGCACATAAAACTACTTAAACCTAGAACATCAATTTTACATTCTTGAATAACATCATGGAGTGAGCCATATTCAACAATGTTCCATTCATCTTCTCAGCTACACCATTTTCTTGAGGATTGTATAGAATTGTTGTCTGATGTTGGATCCCATGTTGTCGAAGATAAGATTCAAAGTTATTACTAATACATTTTGTCATTATCAGTATGAAGGGCACGAATTGTTGGATGTTGTTATCATTGTTGTCAACCCTGGGGTTTGACTTTGAATAAACACTAGTAATTGCTGTCAAATTATAAATGAATGCTCTTATATTTGTTTGGATTACATCAAGTTGGAAACTCCATTGTTGGATGGTTGAAAACCCTACTTCTAGGATTTGGGTTCCCTAGACTAAGGACATACCTCACACTTGTTAAGGGTCTTTGAAGTAGCAAATCATCGAGTTCACCCTGGAAATCCTCGTCAAAGGATTTTCCTTGTCAAGCCAATTCCGATGGTATGCAGCGCACAACGAGAGGCCTCCTAGTTCGAGAGATATTCACATTTGAAGTTGACTAGTCCCACTCTTGAGAAAAAAACCTAACACCATGGTCAAAGGTCAAAGGAAAATCAAATGAATAATTTAATTAAAATTATATTTAATTATATTAATTATTAAAGTGTAAATTGATATTATTAAAAATAATGGGTTAACATTATGGTTAAGTATAAAAGATTTTAATGTTAATTAAAGTATGGAATGATTAACATTGTTTTTAAAATGTTATCAAAATAATTTCTAAATTAAAGTTATGTCTTCCTAACCTATGGTCTAGGAATTCGATGACTCATGAAGCCCCTCCTAAGACCATAAAGGGAACTATACTTATACATCCAATGCATGCACAAGAATTTGTAATATCTTGTGAATATAGCTCTAAAATAAAATTCGGTCTCGTAAGGAAACTAGCAAATTTCAGAAGAAGGGCTCTTTCTTGACTTGTTTTGGATTATTCGTTGGGAAAATTCACATTTCAGGTGCAACTCTATTTAAGGATCTTCTCATTATGTTCAAGAGATTTGTATTGGTAATTTTCTAGGGCATCATTTAATTGTTAAACTATTCTAGGGTTGTTCAATTGTCTTCATCTTGAACATCAAAGTTTTTTTTTTATGATTACCTAGGTTATGGGACTTGTATAGGATTTTTGTTGCTGGTAGGACCTGGTTACAGCCCTCGGCCCTCACTAAGACTCAATTACATGACCTCGACTTTCAAAAATAACACTATTCTAGGGAGCAAGTGAAGCTATAGACCTCGACCCTCTATTCATTACAGTTGCAAGTAAACCTTCAGGGCTTTATCCAACTCAGACATGTGTACTTAGCAACAAAACATATGTTTATACTTGTGTCTCTGAACTCAAATATTTCTTAAGCACCCCTCTCAGATCAAACAATAGGGCATTTGGAACAATGAAGGTTTGAAGTAGGGATTTCTTGGCCTACCTCTGAACTATAGACTTCAGATCTGTGGTAGTTACTTGTGACCTTCTATAAAACTTCGGACTTGTTATCTTGACCTTGTATTGTAGTCAAAGCAAGAGTGTTTCATTGTATTTTGGTTTAGGGATATTCCAATATCTTCTTCTTATTTAGTTGGGTTTATTCTTAGATAAATATTATTGCAATTAGCTCTTAAGAACTTATCTCTGGTTTGGGAATTCACTTAGCAATTCTTCCTTGACCCTTCTTGGGCATCACTTCCACAAGACCTATTTCAGGACCACTATAAACCTCAAACTTGTGTATGTGTTTCCTTTTAAGCAACAACTAAATCCTATGTTTATATTTGTTTTAGGGCTTGGTCATGTATATTAGGACGTGAGGAACACATTTATGACTAAAACTAGCAATGAGGAACACGTTTATGACTAAAACTAGTGAGGAACACGCTTATGACTAAAACTAGTGAGGAACACTTCATCTAGGTCTCGAGCAACCTTGAGGAATTTAATAGTGACTTATTATGGGAGTGTTTTTTGATACTTATGATAGTAGTGGTATTGTGGTTCATTGATGTGATAATGGTGACTTGACATATAAACTAGGCAGTGACATTTAGACTTGACAAGTGACTTGATACATAGACTTGACTTATAAGCATATGGACTTGATAGTGATTTGACCTATAGACTTGACATATATGACAACAATAATAGTGACTATTGGCTTGACAATGATCCTTTGACTTGACTTGGCATGTCTAAACAGTGAGATAGGGACAACATTGTATGCCAAGTAACTAAGCTTGATGATGATAGTGCTGCAAGTATATGACATAGATGAACAATAGCAACAGTGAAAGGTCCATTGGTGTGCAGTAAGAGTTCATGTTTATTACAACAGTCTAGAAAGTGCTTCATAGTCATAACTGAGCAGCGATAAGACATATGCAGATACATTGGGCATAGTTTGAGAGCATTGCAAGAGGGTCATAGGGATGACCTAAGGCATCTTGGTTTGAGTCATCATCAGACATTAGTGTTTGGTACTTGCAACAACATAAGCATCTTGGCATAGTGGTTTGGACCATAGTTTTAAAAATCAGAACCAGTGACCGGACTTGTCCACCTAATAAAATGGGTTTCAAACCAAGACTGGTTAGATCTCAATGGACTGGTCTTTAAAAAAATACATGAAATAATTAGTTTTTAATTAAAAAATACTATTTTTAAGATTTAAAACCATGATTCCAAACCAATAGAGACAATATGAAAGGTTTTCTCATCTATATACCATGTAAAGGTGAATATATCAAAATGTCATTGAGTGCAATACATATCAACAACAAAATACATAATCAATGAGGCTCTAAATGACTTCTAGAGTCCGAAAAAAATACTCTAATCTATGGGGCCACTGACCTACTACAAGTCTACATATCAGTGATCAACAACATGATCACACCTCATCATGATCAATCTCATCACCACTACTAGACAAGGGATCGTAAACATGAGCTACATAAATAATATGGCTAAGAGTTTGAGGATTCCTAAAACTCCTATACAAATTTAGTAGTAGTAGTAGCAGAAAAAGTAAACAAAAACTACAAATCACTGATCAACATGGTCACTCATGAAACTCATCATTGATTCAACACTACTAGAAATGGGATCATCAACAAGAGATACATAAACATCATCTAGCTCAAAGTCTTTAGACTTGGATTGCTCAACCTTTTATCATGATAGAACTTGAAAAGGTTTAACTTGCCTAACCAATGATTTTGGTTTGAGTGAAGGGTTCATCTCCTCAACCTTATAATGTGGTAGAAAAAGATTAGCATGCCTAACCCGTTGTTTTCCTTTGAGTGAAGGGTACATTCTTGTTAAGACCATGCTAGAGGAGTTCAACAATCAATACCACCAACATCAACAAAGTTCAACAATCAATGCCACCAACATCAAGGTTCTTAAAGGGCTTCATGCTCTTGATCAAATTCCAATCTCATGTGAGAATTCCTCAATCAGAATCCCTACTGTAGCAACTGATGATATTACTCCTATTTGTTAAATTCCTTCAAAAAAATTACTTGCAGTTTCCTACGGAAAATATCGCAATACATACATTGTAGCCTTCACTTAATTAAATTATATGCGGAAACAAGAGACTGAGCAAGAAAGAAAATACAATACAAGTGACACTGTTTTTTTTGGACAAATGTGCCCGGAAAAACCCAATGCTGGAAAACTGGTGCAAAATATACGAGGGTATTATTATGCAGGAGAAAATTTGAGTACAATTCTTGGATGCTCAACTAGCAATCTAATACAAAGAAAAACTGGACAAAATGAATGGTGAAATGATCACACCCTGTCACTAGGAGAATCTGAGTTTGACCACGCTGAATTGGAGCCTCTTCGTAGAACTGCATCACTCCTATGCAATTTCTGTGTCACCCATGCTAGGTATCATGCTGCTCTTTCTCTGGACCCTCTATTGGCTGGAAAATCTGAATCTCTACCTCTCGGTCTCACACCTCGGCTCCCGGCTACTGAAACTCGATTTCCTTAGCAGGAATTTGATCTCCCTCTAAGGCCTGCGCTACTACTGCATCAACTTTGCATGGACCAGCGTTTGCCTCTCTCTAGACGTCATTATGTCCTCTCTTTGCCTCGTACTCTCTGGCCTAGAAAAACTTCCTTCTTTCAGATACTTATTTCCCCTCTTTGCAAGAAATCTCCTCAATTAGAATTTCCTCCTTAGAACTTCTCACTTCAGAAATTTGATCTCCCGATCTCTAGGTGTGTTTTCCAAATGACCCTCAAGCCTCCTTAAATAATCTTCTCGTTGACATTCAATGACCCAGATTAGAAGCTAATCAATGACTAAGATAATTTCTGCTTGATCCTTGACTTCTTCTAGAATTTACACCCACAATTAGATTAATACCCATTAATATTTTTAATTTCTTAAGTTTAGACTTAGGGGTCCATTAAAAATATTAATTAATTTAATAAAATTGTTTTTGGGTGGAATTTCCCAAAGCGCTTTCTGGGTTATTTGGAATACATGTGCTCAAGCCTCCCTGCAAAATTTGAGGCCTAGAGCACATCCGATGCTACCCCAAATCAACACTCCCTCTTAGCAAAGAATGTGCTCTAGCAATATATGTTGCTGCATATTTCTCTGACTCTGAAGCATTGTCTTATGCACTGCTGATGTCTTACATGCTGTCCAACAACTACAGTGCTACTGCTGTACCTGTACTGTTGCTGACATTTCTATTGTCAACACTACATCTGTACTACAACTCCCTCTCAAGTGTTGCATCTATGTGGTTGTTAGCACTGCCACTGCCAATTGCTATTGCATTGCAAATTGTTGCTGCAAATCCATCAACAACGGAAAAACATCCAAAATTACTGAACTATCTGTGTTCGGTATGATACCATGTGAATGTTGAAGCCTAATTGTTGCTAGTCTCTGCACTGACCCTCTGAATCTACTATGTTGATGTTGACCTATGCTCTATGCCATCTGCACTACTGCGAACTCTGCTCCACCCTACTCAGATTCTTGCGCTCCTAGCAACTGAAACCGTCTCTCTGACACTTCTAGGCACCATGCCACACTAGTCCATCCTACTACCACAAAACTGGGCTCCCGTAGCAAGGTATTGATCTAAGAGGTGGACTCCTCAAGGATCCTGCCCATTTGTAGCTCTTTCGAAGTACAACTCCAAATTAGCCCACCTCCCTCCTGGAGGTATCTTAGTTGTCATGGCGAACACCTCTTCGATCTTTGCGGGCGCAATGTTTGGATCATGTTTCTCATCCTTGCCCTTCTTCTTGGAGTAGCATAGTGACCCATCTCACCACCCTTGAAACACTTGATCTTCGAGACGTCTTTCTTACGTCTTCGCTGCTTCTATTGTCCCTTCGATGCAAGGGTTGCATTATCCTCCTCCTCCTTGGATTTTGACCCATTGTTGCTGCTTCTGTCAAGTTTGACCTTGGCTAAGTCTCTTCTCAGCTCCTCTTGTTTTAGAGTTGCCCATATCTCATCCCAATTCAACAATGTTGCTCTGCCCAAGATACTATGGACAAAGACTTGTCACTCATCTGAGACAAAATTGAGGGCCAGTCTAACCAACTCTGAATCTTGAGGTGTATGCTTCGCACTAGACAATTCATCACGGGTCTCCTTAAGCTTCTTGAGGAATGGATCCACACGCTCTCCCTTTTGCATCTGAGCAGATCTCAACATCTGCTCCAAGCACATCTTCTGATGCTTGGAAGATCTTTGATATAACGTTGCCAAGGCATCCCACATCTCCTTAGCAGTCTCTCTGCTAGCGACATGACACATGTGATCCTTTACTCCATCAAGGATCATCCTCTTGGCCTTCGCCATCTTTGATCTGTACTTCTTGAACGGATATGCATCTGCAGACACAACAACCATGTTGTTGACATATGTCTTGAGGGCATGCTCATCTAGAAGGAATGACATTCTAGCCTTCCACATGACATAGTTGGTTGCTTTGTCTAACCTGTCTTAATCCCTGAAGCCACTGGTTACCATTTCTGCTAAAAACTAGAAAGTCAAATGACGTCCACTCTCCTATTTGCTGCTACTGGGATAGCCTACACACTCCCTGCTGGAGCTAGTAAAATTGTTGCCCCTTGCTGATGCTCAACTCTAGATAATTTGAATTCCTTGGCTATGAATTCTCTGAAGAAGAAATTCCCTCAGTCGTGCTTCTCTTCTTTCTTCTGACGATCTTTTGCCTAGCAAATTGTTTATAGAAAAATCTGCATCCCAGCAACTCTCCTCACATTGAGGCTTCAATGATGCTCCCTCTTACCTAGCAAAAATTCGAACTAGGAGTCATTTTCTCCATTGACTCACTCAGAGAAAGACTACCTCGAAATGTCAGCCCTTCGGCTAAGAATTGCGCAAACCCTCTAGGGTTTGGAACTGTTGCCTCTTGCAGCATTTTAGTTTCCCTCTTCTGCCCAACGTTGGATCTACCGACTCTACTCTTATTGCTTCACCTACAGCGCTGATACCATGTGAGAATTCCTCAACCGAAATCCCTACTGGAGTAACTGATGATATTACTCCTATTTGTTAAATTCCTTCAAACAAATTACTTGCAGTTTCCTATGGAAAATATCACAATACATACACTGCAACCTTCACTTAATTAAATTATATGTGGAAATAAGAGACTGAGCAAGAAATAAAATACAACACAAGTGACAACGTTATTTTTGGACAAATGTCCCTGAAAAAATCCAATGCAGGAAAACCAGTGCAACATATTTCAGGCTTTTATTATTATGCAGGGGAAAATTTGAGTACAATTCTTGGATGCTCAACTAGCAATCCAATACAGAGAGAAAATGGACAAAATGAATGTTGAAATGATCTCACCTTGTCACTGGGAGAATCCGAGTATGATCACGTTGAACTAGAGCCTCTGCATATCCTTTGGGTAGCCTCTGCATAGAACTGCATCACTCCTATGCAGTTCCTGCGTCACCCTTGCTAGGGAACACGATGCTCCTTCTCTGGACCCTCTGCTGGCTGGAAAATCCGAATCTTTACCTTCTGGTCTCAAACCCCGGCTCCCAACTACTGAAACTCGATTTTATCAGTAGGAATTTGATCTCCTTTTAAGGCCTACGCTGCCACTACGTCAACTCTGTGTGGGCCAGTGTCTTCCTCTCTTTGGACGTTGTTCTGCCCTCTCTGTGCCTTGTGCTTTCTGGCCCAGGAAAACTTCCTTCTTTCGGATACTAACTACCCCTCTCTGCAAGAAATCTCCTCGATCAAAATTTCCTCCTGAGAACTTCTCACTTCAGAAATTCGATCTTTTGATCTCTTGGCGTGTTTTCCAAATGACTTTCAAGCCTCCTTAAATAATCTTCTTGTTGACATCCAACAACCTAGATTAAAAGCTAATCAATGGATAAGATCATTTATGCTTGATCCTCGTCTCCTAGAAGTTACACCCACAATTAGATTAATATCCATTAATATTTTTAATTTCCTAAGTTTAGACTTAGGGGCCTATTAAAAAATATTAATTACTTTAATAAAATTGTTTCCAATTGGAATTTCCCAAAACGTTTTATGGGTTCTTTGGAATGCATGTGCTCAAGGCTCCCTGCAAAATTTGAGGCCTAGCGCACATTCTTTGCTACCCCAAATCAACACTCCCTCTTAGCGAGGAATGTGCTCTAGCAATATACGTTGCTGCATATTGTTCCGACTCTAAAGCATCATCTTCTATGTTGCTGATGTACGACATGTTGTCCACCAACTACTGCATTGTTGTTGTAACTGTATTGCTACTAACAATACCACTTCCAACACTGCATCTATACTACAACTTCCTCTCAAGTGTTGCATCTATGTTGTTGCTAACACCGCCACTGCCAACCGCTACTGCATTGCAAACTGTTGTTGCTACTCTTTCAGCGACGGAAAAACATCTAGAATTACTCTACCAATTGTGTTCAATATGACACCACGTGAATGTTGAACACTGACTGCTGCTATTCTCTATGCTAACCCTCTGAATCTATTGCATTTCTGTTGACTTCTGTTCTATGCATTCTACATTGCTGCCAACTTTGGTCCGTGTTGCTCAGATTCTGGCGCTCCTAACCACTGCAACCGTCTCTTCGACACTAATCCATCCTGCTACCACAAAACTGGGCTCCTGTAGCAAGGTTTTGATCCAAGAGTTGGACTCCTCAAGGATCCTGCCCATCTGTAGATCTTTCCAACTACAGCTCCATTTAAGCCCACCTCCCTCCAGGAGGTATCTCAATTGTCATGGCGAACTCCTCTTCGATCTTCGCGGGTGCAACCTTCAGATCGTGTTTCCAATCCTTGTCCTTCTTCTTGAGAGGACAATGAATAGCGTAGTGACCCATCTCACCACACCTGAAACACTTAATCTTTAAGGTGTCTTTCTTACATCTTTGCTGTGCTTCTTGTCCCTTTGATGCAAGGGATGTATTATCCTCCTCCTCCTTGGGCTTTGACCCACTGTTGTTGCTTCCCTCAAGTTTGACCTTGACTACATCTCTCCTCAACTCCTCTTGTTTTAGAGTTGCCCACATCTCATCCCAATTCGGCAATGTTGTTTTGGCCAGGATAGTCTGGACAAAGACTTGCCACTCATCTAAGATAGAATTTAGGGCTAGTCTAACCAACTCTGAATCCTGAGGTGTATGCCCCGCAACAGACATTTCATCACGGGTCTCCTTAAGCTTCATGAGGAATGGATCCACATGCTCTCCCTTCTGCATATAAGCAGATCTCAACTTCTTCTCCAAGTACATCTTTTGCTGCTGGGAAGATCCTTGATACAGATTTGCTAAGGCATCTCACACCTTCGCATTCCCTTTGCTAGCGACATGACACACTACCTGATCCTTTACTCCATCAAGCATCATCCTCTTGGCCTTCACCATCTCTAATTTGTACTTCTTCAACATATCTGCATCTGTAGGCCAGGGAAAATTTTAGGGGCTAATATTCGCAAGTGGGCTGATTTTCCATGCTTTTTCAAAAAGGAGGATTCGCTAATTTCCATTTTTTCTAAACATTATTCGCCCAAATTTGATAGTACACAATAATTTTACCTTAAAAATCACCAAAATTTTATATAGAGACTGCATAAAATTATTAGAAATTTGAATATTTTTACAAAAAATTGCCAAACATTTTACAGATTGCATATTATGGACAAGTTAGAATCGCCAATGTTTCTAAACTTTAAAATAAATTTCCATCCTTAAATTTTTTGTGCTATAGACATAGCCACCACGTTGTGGACATATTTTTTGAGGGCATGCTCCTTTAGAAGGAATGAAATTCTAGCCTTCTAGATGCATAGTTAAATGCTCCGTCTAACCTGTCCTAATCCCTCAATCCATAGGTTGCCATTTCTTCCAAAAAATAGAAAGTCGAATGACCCCCTGTCTCCTTTGCGTTGCGGCTGGGCTAAGCCTACACACTTCCTGTTGGAGCTAGTAAAACTGATGTGCCTTGCTGCTCAACTCTAGAGAATTTGAATTCCTTGGTTATGAATTCTTTGAGAAAGAAATTCCCTCAGTCATGCTTCTCTTCTTTCTTCTGAAGATCTTCTGCCTAGCAAACTCCCTATAGAAAAATTTGCTTCACACTAGCTCTCCTCACACTGAGGCTTCAACGTTTCTCCCTCTGCCCTAGAAAAGATTCAAATTGGGAGTCCTTTTCTCCATCAAATCACTTGGACAAAGACTACTTTGAAATTTCATCCCTCCAGCTAAGAATTGTGTAAACTCTCCGGGGTTTCAAACTGTTACCTCATGCAACTTTTCAGTTTCCCTCTTTTGCTCAGCGGTGGATATACTAACTCTTCTCTTCTTGCTTCACCTACAACTCTGATACCATGTGATAATTCCTCAACTGAAATTCCTACTGGAGCAACTGATGATATTACTCCTATTTGTTAAATTCCTTTAAACAAATTACTTGCAATTTCCTACAACAAATATCACAATACATACACTGCAACCTTCACTTAATTAAATTATGTGGAAACAAGAGAGTAAGCAAGAAAGAAAATACAACACAAGTGACACTGTTATTTTTGGACAAATGTCCCTAAAAAAACCCAATGCGGGAAAACTTGTGCAATAGACCTGAGGGTTTTATTATTATGGAGGAGAAAATGTGAGGACAATTCTTGGATGCTCAACTAGAAATCCGATACAGAGAGAAACTTGACAAAATGAATGGTGAAATGATCTCACCCTATCATTGGGAGAATCTGAGTCTAATCACGCGAAATTGGAGCCTCTGCGTAGCCTTTGCATAAAACTTTGTCACTCCTATGCAGTTCCTGTGTCACCCTACTAGGGAATACATTGCTCCTTCTCTAGACCCTCTGTTGGATGGAAAATTTGAATCTATGCCTCCCAGTCTTACACCCCTACTCCCAGCTACTAAAACTTGATTTCCTCAATAGGAATTTGATCTCCCTCTAATGCCTCTGCTACCACTACGTCAGCTCTGCGTGGGCCAACATATGCCTCTCTCTGGATGTTGTTATGCCCTCTCACTGCCTCGTACTCTCTGGCCCAAGAAAACTTCTTTGTTCCGGATACTCACTACCCCACTCTACAAGAAATCTCCTCGATTAGAATTTCCTTCTAAGAACTTCTCACTTCAGAAATTTGATCTCTTGATCTCTCGGTGTGCTTTCCAAATGGCTATCAAGCCTCCTTAAATAATGTTCTCGTTGACATTCAACGACCTAGATTAGTAGCTAATCAATGGCTAAGATCATTTATTCTTGATCCTCGTCTTCTTCTAGATGTTACACCCACAATTAGATTAATACCCATTAATATTTTTAATTTCCTAAGTTTAGACTCAGGGGCCCATTAAAAAATATTAATTATTTTAATAAAATTGTTTCTGGGTGGAATTTTCCAAAACGCTTTCCGTGTTTTTTGGAATACATGTGCTCAAGCCTCCCTGCAAAATTTGAGGCCTAGAGCACATCCGATGCTATCCCAAATCAACATTTCATACCCTCGCGCATGATAGAATCAAATGGAAACATTGCAAATCCCCAAACCATGAAATCCTGAAAACCATTAAGTCTATTGAATTTTGAGTGAAATTTAAAAATCTAGTTTCTCCATATGAAATCCAATGAGGTTGAAACCACTCTCAAACATCTTGAGTCACAGCACTTGGGCAGAAATGCACATTTTTGGAGAGGAAGACAAAGCCTTCCTTCCTCGGATTGTGCAATGTTGTCTTAGTGAAGGCAGAGTTTAGGCCAAGGTTGGCCAGACTCGCTAACGGGAAACTGAAAGCAAATATGACATTGAATGCTTGGTGACATTAAGTGAAAGCAGAAGTGATTGATCGTGCATGCAAACATTGAATGAAAGATTCAATAAACAGATCAACATGCATATGGGTGAAGTGAGTCACCGAATCAACGACTGTTCGTGCAAAACAATTTCATGCATGCGACATTAGTGAGATAGCAACGAAAATTGAAATAGTGCTAGGACAAGCTAGTATACATGTAAACGACAACAAGCATTCAAAGAAATCAAGCAAACAACACTCACATAAGCGAATACACAAAAAACGACAAAAATGCAACATAAGGCATGGAAGGCGGGCTTACCTCAAAACAACTGAGTTGAATGTGCCGAAAGCTCCTAGATGTGATGTGAGATGTCAGAGCTGCAATGCTGATGTGAGGAATGAGATTTGCAACATCTAACTAATGAGTTTTGATAAAATCGAGGTTGTGACGCACATGCCACAAATCTAGGGAAAGTGATACTTTGTGGGAGGTCTCTGAAATGATCCTTGCATGTAACCTCCAACTATAAAAAATAGATCCTTGAAACAAGGGATTTGCATGCCGCTTTGGGAGAAAAAACCCATGCATGCAAGTTTGTTTTGCTCGGTCCCAGCGGGAACCAGTCAACTCAGCTGCACATGCAAGAGGTTGTTCGACTACTGGGAGAAAATGTGCATTTATGGCTGGGAGATAGGCTGGCTACCCAGGAGATTTGTGCAATTTTTGGGCAGAGCAGTTGAATGCTGCCTAGATTTGCGCAAATTTTGGGCTGAGCAGCCTTGCTGGGGAAAATTGCGCAATTTTCACTGAGTGTTGACTGCCAGAATTACGCAATTCTGGAGCCCAACAGGCTACTAGTTAGGATTGCACAATTTCTAGAGGGAAGGCTTGTTTGCCTCCAAAATTGCACAATTTCTTGGGGGATCTACTCAACTTGCAGCTGGACCAATTCTGGGTGATCAACATGTGAGGGGAATGCATCGAACTATGATCGACAGGCTGCCTTTGTGCAAGGAAAACATTGAAGCTTGTGAACTTGACAAAGCAAGACAAGCTACTACGAAAAGTTGGTAGGGAGGCTTTAAACAAATCTAAGGAAAAATTTTGGAGGTTGGTTGTAGTTGCTACAACAGATTCATAGCACAAGGGGATCGAGTCTGAAAATTGTGAAACATGGTCTTTCGTCTCATTAGGGTGGCAGGGTGGTGCAATGTAGGTGATTGGAGTCACCTTCAGGTTGGAGCCTAAGAACACTTCAAGATGGTGTTAGAGTAGGTTGGAGCTTGCAGAGGGTGTTAGAGTGTTCGTATAGTTTCATCTGGTGCACATGTTGCTGGAGCATCCATTAGGTTGAAGCCTGAGACCTAGGGCATTGGAGTGTCCTCCAAGTTGCAGTTGGTAAACAGGGTGTTGGAGCATTCTACAGGTTGGAGCTTGTAAATCTAGGGAGTTGGAGCTTCCTTCAGTTGGAGCTAAAAAACTTGATGTAATTATTTATTTTGAAGAAGAAGACAAATATTAAAAAGCATTTAGTGGTTTTTGACCCAGAGGGGGTTTTCCACCTAAAATTATATGTGCCCACTGTCTTTATTATTGTGCATTGTTGAATGGTGTTGTCTATTGCTTTTTAATACTGTTGAAGATTAACTAATGCTCTGAAAATATTAATAAGTTACTAATTGCTAGAAATACTGATTCACCCCCCTCTCAGTATTTCCAATAATATTTGTGTAGTTTTCCTTGACGGTCAAACTATGCCAACTATGGAATTCAATGAGTGAATTTTGCATCAATAATACTTGAACAACTAGAAAATTTTCACAAACCTAGTTGAACTCAGATTTATTATGTAGACAATTCAACAATTGTGTTTGATTCATTCAAAATACAAAACAAATTAAAATCCTCTAACCCACAATTCCATTGGATATACGTCCTTTCAAAATGAAAGATAATAAGCATAGAAGCACTAACCCATGATACAGGTGATATGCCTGATGTTACTTGAAGCATCACGCCGTTCTCTCTTCCATAAATCATAATTACAACACCAACACAAACAACTACTAAAATCTTAATTCTTCTATTAAGCTATACTCCCCATGAGCATCTAATCTAGCTCATAATACTCTTGGAATATGAAAGAGTTTGGTGCAAATTACATCAATTCGAGTAAGTAACAAACATGTCCAGCACATAACTCATGAGGCATCAATTGATTTGGGTTTGAGTCTTGATTGTGGTAGTAGAGAGCAGGAATGATACGAAATGATCTCTTCTTTAACAACTGGGACGTGAGCATATAAGCCACTAAACTTCTCTTGACCAACCATGTCCTAATAGAAAAAATGAATCTTCCCACAATTAGTAAAAAAAAATCAAGAGGATGGACCTCAACCACATTGTTGCAAGATTAATCAGCTTCAATAACATCTCACAACAGATTGTTGTTTTGTTGTGTGTTGGTGACTCTTATTGAGCCACCCACATCATTATAAAAAGAAAACTAGAACCACTTTGTAAATAGTATTCCGAAAAATCAAAACTGGGTTTTAGTGTATATCCTTCACCTCAGGTATTAACATTTGTGGTGGAGCCTTACAACTGCGTGCTTATATCACTATAAAAGCTAATGAAAAATCTTATAATAACGTACTTATAAAAATTGATGAACAACAACATATACTTATAAAAATTGGTGAACAACCTTACAATATAAACATCAACAACCTTACAACAAGTTTCTTATATCAACAACCTTACAACAACCTTACAACTGATGAACAAAGGATGCAGATACCAAGATTTTACCCAATAGCCACGACAAGTTCAAGCCTATGAAATTTTCCACCAGGTATCGGGCAACTATTTTGACTAATTTACATATACCAAGTACTGTGGTTTTAGTAGAATTATTAATGTTACATCTTCATTAAAGGAATTTCAATTAGGTGCCGTTTACTCTGGGAATAACAATGATAGGAATTTAAGTTGTGGATTCAATTCACTACCATTGTTTGGATCTCTGCACACACAATGTACATTCTTCTAACCTTAATTCATAGTGTCTCAAGATCACGTGAGCTCCAATGTAACACAATGTATAGTGACTAGAAAAACATTAAACCTACATAAATATGTTAATCACTTGCACGATTGCAACAAGAAGGTAGGGTTACCATAAGTCAAAGTAATTCATGCGGACATTTATGAGCATAGTCAATAGAGAAATCCTCATGGAACCTTCCACTACAGTAGAAAGCAGTTGTTGAGGTCCTTCCCCTGGAGTCTACTTCTGCCATCTCCATTTTCTCTCTTATGTGTAGAGCACTCAACTCTAATACCATGTGACATCGAGGATAATTGAATGAATGAATGAATGATATTTTAACATCTACGAGACTAAAAATAGCCGATGGGACCCCAACCTCCTTGTTTTTCTCCTTTTGCAATTCAATCATTTTCTTATTCAAACTAACATATTACCATATTATCAAGAAATTATCATGCATTGCATATCCTATTACATCATTACAGAGGAAAGGTAAGAAGTTTGAATGGACAGAGGAGTGTGCAACTAGTTTTGAGCAGTTGAAGCAGTTGTTGACAAATGCTCTAGTGTTAAAGATTGTAGATCCAGATAAAGAGTTTGTAGTATGTATAGATTCTTGAAAGAGAGGGCTTGGTGGAGTCTTTATGCAGAAGGGACTGGTGATATGCTATGAGTCCAGGAAACTAAATGAGCATGAGCATTACTATGTGACTCATGATCTTGAGTTGGTAGTTATTATTTATGCCTTGAATGTTGGGTTGTGTTATATTATTTCCTTATATTAGGTTGGGCGGACCTACTTATGGTTTTGTGCATGGTTTCTTTACATGGTTTTGGACGCGATGGTTTTCGGTCCATGGTATTGGATATTTCAGAATGTATAAATATGTATTGTAACATTGAAAGGAACATAATGAAAAATCAATCTAGTAGTCCTGGTTTTGGAATCCAGGGGAAAATCTGTGTATTTTTGTTTTATGTGTTATTCTCTCGCATTGTTTATTTTCTGTGTTTTAGAATTCATATGTAGGTAATTTCTGTATGGGGTTAAAACCTACATTTGGTATCAGAGTTGTTTTGGCTTCAAGAGGATGCCTTTTTTGCTGAGGGGTTTCGCTTAGGCTTGTGGTAGACCCTGTTCAGTGGGAGATCTGTGAGGTCAATTTTGGTGGTGAAAGAAGATGGTGAGCAATGGAAATATAGAGATTGAGAAATTTAATGGCCAGATTTTTGAGTTGTGGAAACTCAAGATGAAGGATCTGTTGGTGCATAAAGATCAGTGGATCACGGTAGGTCAGGGTACTAAACCAACGAGATTGTCCGATGAAGAATGGAAGAAGTTGGACTGTAAGGTAAAGAGCACAATACAATTGTGTGTCTCAGATTCAGTATTGCTGAATGTATTAGGGGAAGCTACAATGAAGGCTTTGTGGGACAAGTTAGGGACTTGTACCAATCTAAGTCTCTCGTAAATAAACTGTTCCTGTGGAAAAAACTGTATAACCTGAGGATGAAAGATGGAGACTCAATGATAGAGCATCTGAACCCATTTAATATTGGGGTAAGTCAGTTATTGTCTATTTCTATTAAAATTTCAGATGAAGATAAGTGTATCGGTTTGTTGTGTTCTCTACTAGCTTCGTGGGATAGTCTAGTTATTGCAATAGGTAGCAATGCAATTGCCTTGTAGTTTGATGAAATAATCTCATCCTTGCTAATGGAGGAGATGCGACAGAAAAATATGGAGACTTAGAATGGTGATGCCTTGTCTGAATGAAGACGGTTTCAGAACAGAAACAAAAATAAGTCATCGAGTGGGAGATCTAAATCTAGAGGGAGATCTAAATCTACGGAAAAACCTATTAAGGTGGTTTGCTGGAAATGTGGAAAGGAAGAGCACTACAAAAGAGACTGTAAATCTAAAGCTCCTGAAAAAGGAAAGGGATCTGATGATGCTCCTTCTGCAGAGGTGAAAACCACTTCAGATGAAGGTGGGGATTGTATTTGGCTTCTTCAAGTACACATGTAGATCACGAGGCATGGTTGATTGAATCAGATGCATCTTTTCACTTCAATCCCCATAAAGAGTGGTTCTGCGAGTATGATAAATGCAATGGTGGTGATGTCTTCTTAGGGGATGATAAGAAGGCTAGAATCGTTGGTCGTGGAAAATTAAATTTGAAGTTGCAAGGTAGAAGGGTTAGAACACTTCCGGGTGTTCTGCATATTCTTGCATTGGCCAGAAATCTGATTTCTGTAAGCAAGCTAGATGATGCAAGTGTAAAAATAGTGTTCGAGAATGATACGTGAAAGATGGTTTGAGGAGCACTGGTATTGATGCGGGGAGTTCGAATTGGAACTCTGTACAAGATGCAAGGTTGCACTACTGTTGATGGGTGCTATAGTTCTGTGGTTCCTAAAAGTGGAGCAAAAAATCTAGTGGTCTCTGGAGAGAAGACCATGCCGTGGCATCAAAGGCTTGGACATATTGGAGAGAAGAGCCTTCAAATACTTCATGGTAAAGGTATGGTAGAAGGTATGAGTAATAGCCCTCTGGATTTTGATTTCTATGAAAATTGTGTATATGGGAAGCACAATTGGGTAAGTTT
>APFE030768737.1:78468-136806 GCA_000404065.3 Pinus taeda | reverse complement strand
GGGATTTGAGGGGGACGAGTAGCTCCCCTCTACGGTGTCCGGGGCAGTGCCCCAGGTAAATTCTTTTTGGACCCTATATTAGGTCGGGCGGACCTACCTATGGTTTTGTGCATGGTTTTTGCATATGGTTTTGGATGCGATGGTTTTCGGTCCATGGTTTTGGACGCGATGGTATTCGATCCATGGTATTGGATGCTTCGGCATGTATATGTATGTATTGTAACACTGAAAGGAACATAATGAAAAATCAATCTGGTAGTCTCGGTTTTGGGATTCAGGGGAAAATATCTATGTATCTTTGTTTTATGTGTTATTCTCTCCCATTGTTTATTTTTTGTGTTTTAGAATTCGTATAAAGTTAATTTTTGTACGGGGTTAAAACCTACATTGAAGATGTGAAGACATTATCTTCTTGGCAGGAGGTTTGTGTTGATGAGCAATCACATTGGACTAAGGTATTCGTTTGACTAGCCGAATCTGAATTCCAGGAAAGCTAGATGATTGGCTACCCTTGGCGAGTTTGAATTTGAGATCAGGTACATTAAGAGAAAGGAGAATAGGGTTGTAGATGCTCTTAGTAGGAAGGTGCAGTTGAACCATGTTGCAGCAGTGAGCTCATATGGGACATATTTACAAGATAAGATCTTACATGAAGGACAACAAGATGACGGGCACAGGGAGCTTATGCATAGGTTACAACAAGGTACGAGTGATCATGATGTGGATTATCATCTTACAATAGATGGCTTGGTGAGATTTAGGGACGAGATCTATGTGTCGTATGACAGTGAACTCAAGAAGCTTGCCTTGAGGGAGTTTCATGTAAAACCATATTTAGGTCACCCAGGATATCAAAAGATGTTGACAATAGTAAAGAACTTCTACTACTAGCCAAATTTGAAGAAGGAGGTGGTAGAGTTCTTAGTGAGATGTTTGGATTGTTAGCAGGTCAAAGAAGAGTGTAGGCATCCAGGTGGGTTGCTTTAGCCTATTCTGATTCCAGAGTGGAAATGGGAGGTCATTTCCATGGATTTCATTATGGGTCTTCCAAGGACATCGAGGCAAAATGATTCTATCATGGTTGTGGTAGACAGGTTGAGAAAGGTAGCTCACTTCATTCCAGTGAAGACTACCTATTCAGCTAGTGAGGTAGAATAGGTCTTCATTAGGTAGATCATGAGATTTCATGGTGTTCCAAAGAAGATTGTGTTAGATAGGGCTGCCAAGTTCACTTCCAATTTTTGGAAGGAGATGTTTGCAAGATTGGGGACAGAGTTGGATTTTAGCACAAATTATCATCCACAGACAAATGGACATACATAGAGGGTTAATAGGATACTAGACGATATGTTGAGGATGTATGTCATGCATAAGTAGAGGAGATCGGAGGAGTACCTTCCATTGGTTGAGTTTGCATACAACAACAATTATAAGGAGTCACTAAGGATGAGTATGTTTGAGGCTTTGTATGGGTGAAGTTGTAACACTCCTATTAGTTGGAGTGATCCAGTGAACATGGTATTTATTGGATTGAACATGGAACAAGAAATGCAGGTTATAAAGAAGAATCTAAAGGCAGCACAAGACATGGAAAAAAGTTATGTAGACAAGCACGGAGCATTTAAGGAGTTTTAGGTTGGGGAGCATGTGTATTTGTGCATCAAGCCCAAGAAGAGCTCCTTGAGGATTGAATCATTTGTGAAGTTGGAACCATGGTATTGCGGACCTTTTGAGATCCTTGAGAGGATTGGACCAGTGGCCAACAGAATTACACTGCATTTGACAGTGAAATTTTATGATGTTTTTCATGTTTCATTGCTTAAAATATATGTATAGGATGTTGATCATGTTATTGATTGGTCTGTATTGTAGGTGGAGCAATAAGGATAATTCCAGCCGAAACCCCAATGCATATTGTAGTGGAAACATCTCATGCTTCGGAAAAGACCACTCGAGCAAGTTAAAGTGCAGTGGAAGCACTTTGGGCCCAACAAACCTACATGTGAGATAGTAGATCAGATGCAGGATATGTATCCTTAATTGTTTGTCGGTGAAGGAAAATGATTCTTTGTATTTGTACATATTTATGTATGGTTTCTATTGTAAATAGTGCAATGAGCTAAGTTATAAAGCTCCAAAAAGCAGTATGGTTGTTATGTTGTCATGTTTTACATGATGGTTTTTCTCTTGAGAGGATGTTATTGTATATATTACAGCAAGTTGGATTATAAATCTCCATAGGAAATATGTTTTTGCTCTTTAGTATTTTTTCTGGGTCTAGGCATGGTTTAACACTGAGGACGGTGTTCCCCTAAGGGGGAGGGGTCTGTAACAACCCCGGGCTAAAAGATAATAAAGGTCAAATGAGACCATAGGCAAGGGACACTTATTCCAAGCTAAATGTTGGGAAAAATATCTTAGTGGGCATCACTTGTGTTTTATGGATAAGGGGAAATTGGTAAAGGAAATGGTTAAGGCTTTGGAAAGGTAAAAAAATGTTATTTTTGGCACATTATTTATGAAAATAAACAGAATTAGGAGAAAAGGAAGGTGAAAGATCACAAGTTGCATGTGAGGATGAAAATGAAGGAAAACAATGGAAAATTGAAGAAATTAGAGACCTCATCAATAAAAAGACCTCAAAGCATTAGTTGGTAGATTTTGTCGGTTTAGTGTTAGAATTTGTCTCAGAGAGGATAAAGCACCAAGAGGAGAAAGAAAGAAAGAATTCAAGAAAGGAAAGGAAAGGAAACACAAGGAAAGTTAAGGAAAAGAAAAGAAGGACAAGGAAAGAAAAGGAAAGCAAGGATCAAGCAACTACAGTGGGAATAACTGCAGATAACAAATTGCATATGTGATTTAATAGCTAGTTTTGACATGCATGGTATGTGCATGTTGGTATATCGCTCTTTTGTTGTCATTGGCATGGATTTTGCTGGGATTCAACAATGCATTTTACTTTGCCTTTCCATTTCCAGATGGCCATGGTGTGATGGGAATGTTTTAGGTTTGAGCTGTGGATTTTCGTATGGTTTTTGGAATATGGGGTGAGCTGGTCTCAGGAACATTCCCAAAGGCCTAGGAATCCCTTGACTGGTAATGGTGGGATCCATGGTAAAGCCTAAGCCCAGACATGGGAATGTTTGTCAAGGATGGTGAAGGAATCCGTAGGCATCCAAGATCGGTTTGGTTTTGTGATTTCGGGATGTATTTAGGTGAGATCACAGTATGGTGAGGGTGGAGGTGGTTTAACCTCTAGATTCCCTTGGTTATTTATGGATTGGTTTATCCCATGAGATCCCACATTCATGCTTGGAATATGGCATGGGGGTGATTGGTTGAAAGAAATATATAGTTCGACAAATCTATGGTCGGGTGGTTCATGGAAGTCTCGAACTTGTTTGGCTTTTTCCAGTGTTTAATAAAAGCTAAGTTTCTCTTGCTTTGATGAGTAAATGTACTGGTTATTATGTGGATTTAATGGTTGTTCTCTTATGGTTATTTATCTAGTTATATGTTGGTTATAAGAATGGTTTTATGGTAGATCTTAGTCATGTCCCTTTTCATGTTTTCACTCATAACTAAATAAATAATGAATGCAAGACCTAATTGCTATTAGAACAACTAACGTGAGAAGGTAGAGACCCTTCTTTTTAAACCTCAGATAATTTTCCAGTCGCTTATGGTCAGACTTGCATTCATGACCTATAGGTTTCATATCTACCAAGTGTTTGACATAATATCAGTCCCAGTTGGGGATGGTTAGGTGAAGTCTTGGTTCCATTTTTTGGTTTACAAGCATTGTCTTCATGTGTTTTTATGAGTTCTTGATGTTTCATAGCTTTTTGGGCAAAGGCTAAGCCCTAGCCCTGGAAAATAACCTTAATTATCGCAGTCGCTAGCATAACACAGGAAAAAAAAGGCCACAGTTGCAATGATGCAGGCCTATGGGAGTGATTGGGAACCCATAGTCACATGGAGCCTTTGCAAGGGAGCGACTGGGGCTCTATGTCAGGGAAAAAGTGAGTTATCTCAGTGGTTGGACACTTGGAGGGGTTGGGTTACTCTTGGAGGTCCCGTGGCACCTGAGGGAAATCAGTAAGGTCTTGTTGTGTTGAATCCATTTCCTTAAGTTCGTCTAGGAGGTTGAGACATATCATAGTAGCCCCTCATCTCATGTTTACCCTAGGTACGCCAATGAAAGTGGGTAGAAGTGAGAGGAGGTGTGTTACACTCCCCCTCACTCACCTATTGGTGAGTGTGGGAAGTACCATCTAGGTAGTCTTTTGTCGACATGAATATTGATTACCACCAAACCTCCAATAAGACATGTGTTATTGTTTAGAAAGTAAATAAGTGGCTAGCTAGCACTCTTATAGTGGTAATAATCAAACCATGTGCACTAAG
The DNA here is from genome assembly GCA_000404065.3 of Pinus taeda. Taxonomy (NCBI): domain Eukaryota; kingdom Viridiplantae; phylum Streptophyta; class Pinopsida; order Pinales; family Pinaceae; genus Pinus; species Pinus taeda. The sequence goes on along the minus strand of APFE030768737.1, from coordinate 132,399 downwards.
TTGTTTCTCAGCCCAAGCTTGTACTTAGTGGTGTATGTGCCTCATGATTTGACCAAGGAATCCAGTTAGTTGTTAGCACACTCACTGATATAACATGCAACATTTCCTTGTCATTGACATAATATAACATGGAATCCATTAAGTAATCTCAATGTGTTACCCAATCATCGTAAGTAAAAATTATATTTTCCACACCATTCACACAATGATCATATATTTTTTTATATACATTAATCATTTTATCTTACTACTATGATGGTTCTCAACTATGCCCTTTTTTTTAAAAAATTTCGTAGCTCAGTGAGGAATTCCCTCCATTAGAAAACCTTCCTCATCAAGAAATACCCCTCTTATCCCTTGAAATAATTTAATTTGGTTAAGGAAATATATAAATTTTAAGGTGAAACCCACATGTGCACAAAAGTACAAGTCAGCTTGGGTAAGCTAATTCGACCACCTAAGGCTCATATAAATAGAGCATATGTCACATCACTTTGGAACATTATCATCACACATCACATCTTCCCTCTCTTGTTTGGATTGGTTTGTATGAGTCTGCAATTGGAGGTCTGAGCTCAGAAGTGTGAAGGGAAAGAAGGATATTTTGTTTTGACCAACATTGACTTTTTGTTTAGGGATGCTTTGACTAGAAAGGAAAAGAGTTCATTTGACTTGGATTTTGACTTTTTCTTATAGGCTGAGTTGAATGGGATTTGGACTGAATATTCTCTGGGAAATTTGACCAAGGTTGACCACAAGCTTTGATTGAAGTTGATCATAGAAATTCTGAAGTTTGACCACAAGATCTCTCTCTCTCATTTGACCAAGTTTCTGGAGGTTGTTTTGATTGGGTTTCAATAAGCATGGAAGGCCAAGTTCTTTGACTGTTGACTGAGCTTATTTGGAGGGTTGTTGACCATTGACTTTTGGACTAATTAGGGCATCATTTTCTACTATTGGATTTGATAGAAATATTAGATTTGACTTATTGACCAGATTTGACTTTTGGGCTCATCTCTCATTGGATATTGTTAGTTGAATTGGATAGTCAAAGTTGTTGACCTTTGACTCGTTCTTGATGAATTGGAATGTTGTATCTCTCTGCTGAACATTTGATGACAATCTAATAGAAGAATAATTTTGAAAGGGTTTTCCCCATTGTGGGTTTTTCCCTGGACTTTGAAAAAATCTCATGTCTCTCTTGTTGTTGTTATTGGTTGTCTTGTATTGCATTTGGATTATTTTTCTATCTATAATTTCTTACTATCATTGGAAGATTAAATTTATTAGATAAATTGATTGTTAATTCAAGAAGAATTGGAATAAGTGATTGTGTTAAACATACAACACTAGAAAATTAACATGGTATTAGAGCTGAGGGGAAGACAAGCCCAAGAAGACAAGAGACAAACAATCACCTTTGAAGGAATCTATTTGGAAGAAGATGTTGAAATAAGGAATACTGATAGGGGGGTGAATCAGTAATTAGTGAGGTTTCTAACAATTACACTCAATTCTTATTTTCTCTTTCAATCTTGGAAATTACTTAGTGAGTATTCTTAGCAAAAATACACATAAATCATCAGATTGAGTAACATGCATATATTTACACAAGAGTTTTACGTGGAAACCCAAAGGAAGAAAACCACCAATATGTTTGTTATTATTATGTAATTTAAGCTCCTACTTCAGCACATCAATTTGTTTGTGAGCACCCACTCATAGGAGGCTCTAACCCCCTTTAAATTAGCAAGCCACAACTTGCCAAGAGGCACTAACCTCTTATGAATGCAGCCCACCACCTACTTTAGCCAACTATTTTAAATTTTATACAAATTTCAAAATGAGAAAATGGAGGCTCGTAATAGTTTTTAGAGAAATATAAAAAACCTAGTCAGTTGTTCAACACAACACCTTCCTCTCTGCTTTGCAGTCCTTTTTACACTACACACTTCACCGCTCAATCATCTCTAGCCTTAAAGCTAAATTTCTTAGTATTATTATCAGTTCTCGACCAACATATCCCTTTTTCTCACACACATTCACTTATAGCAGTTTGCCCTTTTCACTCAACATACATAATTGCTTCACCACAAGACTCAATGTTTTTCTGAGTTTTTTATTCACTAATGACATAGTGAATGATGCACTGTGTCAAATCATCCACCATCACCTTCAATTCTCACCATGGAACTATGGCCTTCAATTAAGAGCTTGCATATGGGATTAGTTCACTCAACCAATTGATGCATGTATGGTCTTTATTGCAGCTTTATAAGGATTCATTATGTAGTTTCAACTATAACAAGTTCGAGACCAGATTGTCAAGGTTTTGCAATCACTGTAATTAGTTCTCAATTCCAATATCAAGCTTGCTTCTCTAAACAACATGGTTCTCCACTCATTCTTTAATAGGTCATGGTGCTTGTTTCCTTGCAGGCGCCATTGATTCCAACTTTGTAAGGCTTCTCAAGGTCTCTTAGTATATCACTAGAGATTGTTAATACTTTGCATGGCTCTCTTTATTGTGAGTGTTGCGCTATTAATTCTTTGAACTTCTCATAGTCTTTGTTTCCTTGTATCCCAATTTTCTGCAGACGTTCAATACAATTTGGGCGGTTAGAAGATCATGGGTTGGCCCACTCCACCTGATAGGCGTATTTGGTTTACCTCCAACTGCTCGACTAGAGCTAGAGGCTCGACTTGAGTCCATTTCTATTGATTTAAATTGTTCAACGCCAAAAACAAAAACATAAAAGAACCTTATAAACTGCCCCCCCTTGGACTAAACTTAAAGAACATGTCACGTCATCAATTTATGTCTTGTTGATCATTTTGAACCACATGGAACCTTCTCCATGGTGACATGTGTCACTTGGATTTGGCCCTCTTGGCCTCTTGTAAAATCCAAAACGCTCTCCACGTGTTGCCTTTCTTTGTTTTCTTGTCAACTTGATCTGACGTCATCTACCACATGTGCTCTATGCATCTCATTTGCCCATTGATTTCATGTACTAGCTCCCACATAAGTCAGGGGTTAGGGCTTTGTTCTTTTACTGAACTTTACTGCACGGCCTGAACTTTGATTTATCCTGACTAGACCCACCTCCTAAATTAGTTGAATTTCAACTGGTCTAAGGGCCCAACTAGGAGTTGGTCTCTCACAAATCAGCGGTCGGGGATGATTTCCCTTTTTCAACTCCTACATCAAGGCCCGCCCTCTGACTAGGCCTGAATCGCTTAAGTTCAACCTTAGTCAAAAATCTGTCTAAGTCCTCAATGAAAGAAATTCCTAAAAGAACACAAGGGAGAAGCATAACATTGGGTTGTGGAACCATGCAATTGACCTTTCAATCTGCATACTTTTACTGGTTTAAATCCTGATCTAGAAGTCCTTTTCCATACTTAGCATACCATTGGAAATCTCTTCAGAGCACCGTCCAACTAAGTCATTTCTAAATATATATGAGATGGTCTCCTAAGGAAAAAATGATCTCGATTCTCGAGCCATCCACCCATCATAGCTATAAGATTCTATAGATTCTTTGCATACCCTGCTACTTTGATAATTCTCTACAAAAGGCTACAACAACCATAGGACTCCCTCTGAAATTGACAACAATGCACCTGTCTCCCTTTATCATTTAACATCAATGCCAACACCATGCTAAACAATACCCCACTTTAGCATTGATGGAAACAACCCAAGCTCCCCCTGAAACCAAGCTCTACACTCCCGCTAATGCCAATAGTCATGCACTCATAAAATTATTCTACCCCTTTGACATCAATGGAAAAGGATGCACCGCATGAAAGAAATACCCCCTGAAACTTTACAGCCTACTCTTCAATTCATTCCACAAACTCAATATTTTCTAATACTCGTTGTGATTGAGTCATTTGGTTGTAGAAGAGACAAATCCTATTTGTTTCCTGAGATATTCAAAGGGTCCTTGGTCCATAGGCTTAGTGAATGTATCTGCAAGTTTATCATTGGTGACCACATACTCAAGTCGAGCAACATTAGCAGCAACCTGTTCTCTTTAGAAATTGAACTTGATTGGAATGTGCTTAGTCTTTGAATGCATGACAAGGTTTTCAGAGATATTGAGAGCATTAGTATTGTCACACATGATTGAAATTGAATCAGTGAAATCTACATTGATGTCCTTTAAGTTCTGCTTCATCTAGAGAATTTGTGTGCAACAAGTGGCAGTTGCAATGTACTCTAATTTAGCTATTGACAATGAGATTGATTCTTTCTTTTTGCGATCTTAATTTGGTGGTACCCTGAGAACCCATTTGTAAACGAGTAGGCTTCTTGACCACCAATGTTCTCTAATACTTAATCTATGAATGATGTAGGGAATGGATCATGTACACAAGCATCGTTAAGCTTCTTTAGATCTATGTAGATTCGGATTTCACCCTTCGTCTTCATCTCTTGAACCACCATAGGACTAACCCAGTCTTATTCTTCTACAAGCTGAATAATTCCTGCTGCAAGCATCTTATCCATTTCTTCGCACAATTTTTCTTTATACTTAGGATTCAACTGGTATGGGTGCTGCTTTATCGACTTAGTCGATAGTCTTTGTTTTATGTTTTATGTTCTATGCTTAGAGAAATTTGTTTCAATTCTCACAGTTAGCTCAATATCTTTAGCAATCACATCAGCATTAAAATAAACTGTAGATAGAACATAAACATAAATTGTAGAAAACAAGCCAAGACAAGAGGACACAAGATGTGGCGCTAGCCAGGGACAAACCCCAATGTGGGGAACCCTTGATCAATTCTTCTTATATGTTCTTCAATAGTTTAGCAGAGAGAGAGCGAGATATTACAGTTAGGCATATAGATCAATGGATGGAGTTCTCCCTAATTGAGATGGAGTTTTAAAATTGGCAATTAGGGCCAAACTCCATGTGGGTCATCTTATTAATGGTAGCTGATACTTTGCATGGATCCCTCTTATCGAGAGGTGTAGGATTGATCTAAAGATCATCCGATTTTGATAAGTATTCATGGAGATATGAATTTATTTGTGTTATGGGACAATTCGTCAAGGTTGGCCTGCAACCAAATAAACCCCTCATGTGCTCCATGTTTTTGTATAAATAAAGGTGCCTTGAATAATTTGAGAACACAACTCTCATGATCTCCCTCTCTCCACTTGTTTTTGGTTTTTCTTCTCTCAAGGAAGACACAGTGGAGAGGGTCATCTAAAAGAGCCCTAGATGCAGTCATCTAGGAGAGCCCTAGCCATAGTCTTGGAGGAGATATGGCCGTAGATCTAAGAAGCCTTAACTGCAGTCAATATGAGTTCTAATGCATAGTAAGGGAGCCCTAATCTGCATCAAAGGGAAGGTTGTAATCCATAGCAAAGGGAGCCCTAATCTGCAACAAAGGGAAGGCCCTAATTTGGCAGGAAAGGGAGCTCTAACTGCAGCAAAGGGAAGGCCCTTATCTGTAGCTAATGGGAGCCCTAAACCATTGTCAAGAGGAAGCCCTAAATTGTTGTCAAGAGGAGCCCTGAGTCAAGGCCTTATCCATAACATAAGAATGACTTCATCCGTAGCAAAAGGGACCTTATCATAGCATGAAGCAACATGGGCATGGACATCAGCGAGACAGGGAAGCCGCATTCACAAGGAGGAGAGATTCAGGGTTGTATATGTATGTGTTTGAGTGCAGGTAAGTGTTGTCAGCTTGCTCAAGTTCATGAGGAAAGAAACACTACTATTTGGGTATCATTTTTGGGAAGGCAGAGTGCTACAGATAGTTGTTGTGCTAGGCTGCAAGCCAGAGCACACAACTGAGGTTGTGTTAAGGACTATTAAGGGTGAACAACACCTTCAAAGGGCAGTGTGGCATGAGGGAAAGCTCTTCAAGATAAACTACAGTCCCAAAAGGACTTATCTCTTGACTGTGTGGTAGCCCTAACCTGAACACAATCATAACAGAAATGGGTAGCAATACTTATGATTAGTATTGCTAGACATTGGTACTGCAAAGGGACAACATGGCAATGATGAGGTATTATGGCATGCATGGTAAAACATGATGCAACATGGGACAACTGCAAGCATGAAGAATCATGGACAACAATAACATGGTTAAGCATGCAAAGCTACAAGTAGAGTGTTGTATGGGACAACAATATAGTACTTGATGCAGCTAGGACACAAAGCATCAATGGTGCAACAAGCACATGTGCATAGCGTGGTGCAGTCATGGAACTAGGTAAACACTAGGACAACAATAGCATGAGGTCTAGTATTTTGATGATGGGTGCAACATGGTGCAACATGGTGAGGTGTAGCATATGGACGAGATGCAACACATGATAGGTGAATGAGTCACCTTGGAGAATTAGTTGAAGCAACATGTATTCAACTGATCTCATGTAGAGATAATATATTAATTAAAGTATTGAATTTTGTTGTGAATGTACTATCTCTCTCTCTCTCTTTGTTGAACTATTGAAGAACATATAAGAAGAATTGATCAAGGGTTTTCGCACATTGGGGTTTGTCCCTGGCTAGTGCCATATCTTGTGTCCTCTTGTCTTGGCTTGTTTTCTGTGATTTGTGTTTATGTTCTATCTGGAATTTACTTTAATGCTGATGTTATTGCTAAAGATATTGAGCTAACTGTGAAAATTGAAATAAATTGCTCTAAGCATAGAACATACCTAAACTTAACAATTTTCATAACACCTAGATCAGCTACTATCCCCTTTAGATCAAAGAGCTTTGTTGGAAACAAGTCCTGATATTCTCATAATAACTCTGCGACTTTGTTAACTATGTCCTCATCCCAATAGTTGCCTATATTTGTGAACCTTTGTTGCGCTTCTGACCCAATGCTCACTTACTTGGTTTTAAATGGTTTTGAGATGTCAAAAACTTCTGCCTTAGGCATCGCGACTTCGCGTTGTCCATATGACTCAAGGATATTGATATTTCTAGGATCTTCCTCACCCTCTTTTGTGGTCACATTGTAGCATTCCAAAGCATGGCGCAGCTGTGTAGTCCAATCTAGTTGTACCCATGTGACAGGATCTACAGGCATTCTGAATATCACAACCTTGATTTCATGTAATGCTTCATCAATACATTTAAATCCATCCTCAAAACTGAATGTCAACATAAAGCTTTCCTTCATAACATCCCACTTCATGGTTCTGTGTCACATCTCTGTTTCTAGATACCAGTTCATCAAAATAATATCGAAAGTGTGGCATAATATGTGCACCCATTCAAGTTATGGTTCCTCTCCCCAAGCCTTCATCCAAAGAGCCAAATGCTCATGCGGATCAAAATTCCTTGTATATTTTTCAGTGATGCAGGTATTGGCATACCCAAACTGTAGCTTCATCATCCTACGTGATTCCTTCCAATCTGCAAATTTTTTCTTATGTGTATGCTATAGGGATTAATGCATGGGTGATTGTGGTGGAAATACCCTCAAGGATATTCTCGGGATCCTTGGTAGACAATCATATTAGCTACATCTGGCATAAATATACATGCAAATATCCATATTCGTGAAATGCTAATCAAAGTAAGAAGGAAGATTGTTACCTCAGATTTTGGTGTGGTGTTGCTGGAGAACTCAAAGTAGCGGAGCAGAAGATCCCTTAGCTAGCTCCTAGATAAATACCCACACATAGACAAGACGAGGCGTAATATCACAACATATAACCTTGTCAATCAATACAAGAATACATAGGGATATCTAACTACACATATATAAGCTACTCATAATCAATATCATTGCATAAACATGTAAATAAATAACAATACCAATGCCATGTTGTGGACAACACAACTGCAAGTATATATTAATGATATGAAAGAGTGATTACAACCATTAGTTTCATCAATCTTCCCTTACTCCTCCAGCTCCTCTCTCTCTTCTTAAACTATTGATGAGCCAATGTCTAATACAAAGCTTCCATAGTCAATAGGAAATCCTTTCAATACTTTCGACCTCCTTCACAATGCCGCAAACCTCAAATATATAGCATGAGAGGATAAGCCTTGCCAGTTCTTTCACGATTTTTTTTTGGCAAAAGCTAAGATGTTTCCATGATTTATCACTCTTTCCCTATTTGTTAGACCCTGTTAGGAATAGCAATTTCTCAAACAGGTCAAATCTAGATGTTTCCTTGCTTTATGGGCTGACATATGAGTGAATATAGGGATATTGTTCAGTCAAATCGCTTCTTTGACCTCCATAATCTCACTAAAGTTGACTAACGCTGCCCCCAAGGCAACACAGAGTTACCCTAGGGACTAACGCACTTGTTTCATGGCTAGGAAGATTTATAAAGCACCTTGCTAGTTCCCGGGGAGCGTTAGCTTGGAAAATAGGCATGTGAACTTGGTCAATCTTTCAGTCATCTTGCCTTTCTCCTCTGAGATGATGAGGAGGTCATTTTCCTGTATAACAGATGCCCCCTAAAGTGTGAGATCATATGCAAATATGATGGCTGAAATAATTTATAACTATCTTGTTTTGGAAAAAAGAGAGAGATGATCAGAGCTTCGGGACTACGAGAAACCTAATACAACACATATATATAAAATCTAAAATCATGCCCTGAGTCGGGCATTCCCACGCTCAGTAGCTATGTCAGAGTGATTTCTCAAAGAGATATGACGATCGTGTCCACCAATAAGAACAATGTGGAACTTGTGTCATAATAGGATCATTCTAATGGCTGTCTCCAAAAAATAATATACGCACTTTGGGAGAGGAAACAAGGTTGAGTGATGTAAGCCTCTACCCAAGGTCTTGATAACGGCTACATCTTAACAAAATATTTTGATACATGTGAATAAAGGTGTTGAGGTCGAACATGTATGAAATTGTCTTATTACCAGTTAATAATGAAGACTGTTAATAGACGCGAGGATGACCACCGATAACGATGATGGTCTCCAAGATGCACAATACAATATAGCGAATGTGAATAATGTTTTTGTCGTCGAACACTCATAGAATCGTTTAACCAGGAGCCAATAATGAAAACCCATTATCAAACACAATATAACCTGCCACTAATGTCTGCAAGTTCCAAGGCACTGATGTGTTTCAAGATTTGCTTCCTAGATAGAGCGTTGAAGTCGATAGGAAGAGACCTATCTGAAGGTAGGCAATAATGTGTCCTACATCAATCGACACGAAACGAACAAGTATGATTGTTTTTTGAAGAATAGTTTGAGCATTTGGTCAAATCGACAGAGGACATGATGGAAGTATATGCTTGATGGTTTGATGGAGGAAACAGAGTATAAATGGATCCCTTAAACAATAGAAGACACGACACAAAGGTTTTAAGTAAACAACACTAGACTCATGAACACCAAAGAGTGTTAGGATACAAAGATGCAAGAACATCAGGGTATATAGGCTAAACTCATAGGATGGTAAGGTTCATTTTGAGAGGCCGTCACAAAGAAGGCTTTGTTGAGGGAGTTCCATGTTCAAGGGAACGACTGTTGCCTAAAAAATATTTCCAAAATACTGACATAAAGCAATTGTGTTGTCCAATTTTCCCCATTTGATTAGTTTAATGAGTCCAGACAGGTAAACTCAGTGGTCTTTTCATATTTTGTGAGTCTGAAAAGATCATAAAGAGTGACTCCAAGGGGGTCCCTTTGTCATAGTTGTTAACCGAGTGTGAAAAAAGGTTTAATAGTATACATGACATGGTTCTTTTTCCGTAAGTTTTCTACCATGTCCGAATAAAGTGATAAACCTATGATGAATAGATGTTTGCCCTATTTTTTTATGAGTACGAGGGGATGGAGTAAACTTGATATTCGTTATGAAATTTTAATGAGTCACACGATAAAAAACTCAATAGATTTTCATCAAATTTTAACGAGTCAAATGAAGTAAACTCAAGGTATCTTTTTCAGTTTAATGAGCGAGGAAAAGGAGGTAAACGAACTGCTCATACCTTATTCCTAGATTTTAACGATCCCGAAGAAGGGAAAAACTAAGGGATTTTTCAATTTAAGAGCAAGAAAGAGTCCCAAAAAAGAAAGCTCTCATATCGTTTTCGTAGGAATTTTATGAGGCCGATGACGAAAACTTGTGGATTTTTAAATTCAAGAGTGAGAAAAGATTCCATAAAATAAAGAGCTCATAGTGAATCGAACATGGTCATTTCTACAATTCAACCCTGAAACCCCTTCATTAAAGCATGGGTAATATTGACAATATATCGAAATGGCGCATGATAAATAGCATAGGAAATGAACAAATTCTATTTCAATGACTAATTAAGGCGAGTCATAGCTCCATAGTGACTATAAGGAGGTTTTTTGAGCCTCCATTTTCACCATTTTCATCATTTGAGTGTTGTGAGAGTGTTCTGGAGTGAAAGAGGAGCAGGTCTTCCTTGGGCAATTCCGAGCAATCTAGGCGACCATTCGACATGCCATTTGTTCTAGGTAGATGGCCAAACCTTTATCTTGCATTATTTAACCTTTTTCAACTGCATTAGGGGTGGATTTTATGAATTTAGGGAAGCCCTAGCTCATACAATGCGACTACCGCTCCGCTCTATGTCTAGAGGAATGTTAAACGCCCTTCACGACCTAGAGGAGGGCGTTAACATGCCTTGTGGGCCCTAAGGGGGGGCGTTAGGATATATCGGCTCACTTCCAAACCCTATCATATGATTTGTTTAGAATTTATCCATCATTTTGACTGATTTTTGGGTTCTTTTGTGCAAGTTTGGAGCCTTCATCATGAGTCCGTGGAGAGAAGGAGCTCATGATAGCCAAGAACTACAGATGTTGAATGATCCATCAGGCATACTTGCGTTGTAAAGATGTGGCTTAATGAAGTATGCAAGGTTTGACCTGATGAAGGGCCAGGAAGAACTTCTAAGTTGGATAATCCAATGGTGGGATGAACACCAAGGGGTCTTCTGGATCGAGGGTCATAAGCTCTGAATCGATAGAGATGATATCTATTTTATGACATGTTTTCCATGTAGAGGTGCACGAGCAAACCTGACCATGGGCTATATAGATATATATATATATATATATATACTATAATATATATATTAATAATATTATATTATATTATAAGATAATAGTAAGAAAGAAGAAAGAAGAAGGTATGACCCTGTCTAATAACCACTGTTTGCTAGAGATGAAACCCAGTATCACAATGGATAAAAGAGAGAGAGTTGGCCAAATTTATAGTTATGATTACTCTTAAGCTTCGCCTAAACTTCAGATTAAGGGGCCAAGTACTCTCGTGAAGACAAGCACCCTCCAAAAAATCGAAGACAGATTAAATTTGTCTATTTAAGTACTAGGGCAGCCGGCCTGAGTCACCTTGTGTTCGTTTCTAAAAAGTATGGCCACTATGGTTACCTCAAATCACAGACACTAGCCGGGGGGGGGCACATGGTCGTAGACAGTATGCTATGTGGGCAGGATACCTGAGTCCTCGACTCATCTCAAATATCCTTGAAGGGATCCCCAATACATAGAATACCCAAAGGAGATGTAATCGAAAGCATGCTACCTCCGTTTATAGTCCAATGTTGTCTCGCATTTAGCTTCTCTTTGACTGGAGTGGTCCTGGATAGTATGAGTGTAGAAGGATTTCCCTCTTTAATGACACTAGTCTCGATGTACGATCTTGGGCAGTTAGCTCACAACTGCCTAACCCGATATCCTAGCATAGACTAATATGTGTGTTTACTCATAAAAGAGTTTTTGATTGATTTTATTACGATGTAAATTTTAAATGTAGTTTGTTAATGTCTTTGATGGGGGTTTTGATGTATGGAGTTATGTGGGACTCTGACATAAACCATGCAGAAAAATGTTTTAAATTTCACTTCGATGAATGAGTTGCTTCTACAAGGAAAGGGTCATTTATACATCAATATATACCATGCATCTAGTACAGTAAAACACAAGCACAAACAATAGAAATACAATGCCCTCTAACAACTTTTAAAACCAAATAAATGCGGGATCTAACCAACTAAGCAGAAAAAACTGTAAAAATTTTGTATTTTATTTTTTATGAAAAACTTAAGCAGTAAAGCTATTTTCCTAAAAATAATTTATTTATTTATTTGTTTATTTTTTTTTCAGGAGATAGACATCCAAAAAAACATGCACAACTGCAGATCCTTGATCAGCCTCGAAGTAAGTTTCCTAACCTAGGAGTTCAAAGAACTGGCTGTTTATCAAGATTCGTGATCCAAAATGGATCCAAGAACTCTCTAAGTCTTCAAAACCCTTTTAAGATCTAAACTATCGCATGAGGAAGAACCCTTCGAAACATCAGAAAACACTATCAGTAGCAAAAAACACAAAGAAACATTGAAAAACAAGCTTATTGGCAGTCAAAGGAGCAACGCACAGGAGCTGTCGGATTTGGTTGATCAACGGTCTAGATCCGAATGACAAATCACAGTCGGCGGTGGCAAGTGAAGGCTATTGATGGAGATCACATAGTATATGCGACAACGATTAATGGGGTCAACAAGGACTGTCGATCAAGCGTGCAGATTGATGGCCCACGTTGCATCGCAATATCGTGTTGGCAATCCACAGTGGAGCGTTTACCAAATGGCCCAGGGGTATGTGCAATATGCAATTGCGATCAATCGCATCGCAATATCGCATCGGAGCTACATAGAGGAGCAGACATATATATATATATATTATATATATATATATATATATCTATAATATATATATATCTATATATATATATATATATGTATGTATGTATGTAGTATGTATGTATGTATGCATGTATGTATGTATGTATGTATGTATGTATGATGTGATGAAACCCGAACCCGAAAGGGTTTGTGAATGAAAATATATAATATTTGAAATCCAGCTAAAGCCATTTTTACAAGATTTTTCAGTGTTTTAATGTATTTTATAAATACAAAGGGAAACTATGGAATGGACATTTACGACATAAGCGATCTCAGGCAAACTCGATAGGAGAATAGGGCGCATTTATGAATATTTAAAGTCCGAAAAACTATGTTTTGGCAGATTTTTCTGTGTTTGAATGTATTTCTCTGTGTAACCACAGAGTGGTTGTTTCTGGGGATTTCAAAGGCTCGATGACCCATTATGTTACAGAACATGTGGCCACCATCCTTGAAAGCATTTAGCAATGATTGCTAATGCTCAGAGGGGGATCAAAGTGGATAGAGGTCGGGAAGCCAGAGAGCTCGAGAAGGAGAAATGAACAAAAGGCGCAGATTGGCTTTAAAGCCACAGACTGACAGAAACAAAGACAAATAGTATTGGAGGCAGTGCTGAGATAGAGCAACAGAGACAGAGAGTCAGCGAGGGGAGTTTGTGTACTCAAAAGAGACTTGGGGAATGCAAGTAAAGCCTTATTCTTTTGTATCTGTTGTGTGAGGCTCAATTCGAGCTCACTATTGTAAAACTCTATTTTTGAAGACATGATAGAGAGGTCACCACTAAAGGCTGGACCAGGAGACGTATCCCAGGAGTGTTGGGTGAAATCCTTATTAACCTTACTATGTTTATATGTGTTTGTCTATTATGTTCTTTAACTACTTCATTGTCTATTTATTTCGCAATCTTATTGATCCATTTCACAAATTAACATAGGCATATCCATGCACATGAGTCTGTAATACCTAATAATTGTCTAAGATCTCATTTTCAGATCAAGTGGTATCAGAGCTTTAGGTTTCTAACGTTAGACAAGCTTGTGTTGGATTGTTGAGTGCTAACTAGATCAAAGCTCAAATTAGGAGAAGAAAAATAGGTTGAGACTAACCCAGAAATTGGTAGAATATATCTTAGGAGGAAAATGATAGAAGAAATTCCCTTGGAATAAGACTCTCAGTGCATGGACAATTTCATGACCATGAGAGCCATGGTAGAAGAAAAGTACCGAGAATTTAAGAAAGGCTGAGGGGAAGCCCTTCAACATCTCAAACATGCAAAGGAGTAGAGGAACCTCTTCTAGTTTCCCATTTTGAAGGAAAAGGGGAAGGGGAAGAACCTCCTCCATCAACACCTCCTTCTAGCCTTGAAAATAAAAAGAAGACTTATGTGATTAAATTAGATGTAAAATTTGATTTGCCAAGATATGATGGAGAATTAAATGTAGAAAAGATAGATAACTAGATTAGACAGATTAATGTATATTGCAAGGTGCAGAACATCGATTTAGAAAGGAGAAAGATTCAGCTGGCCAGCCTTCGCCTTGGAGGAACTGCCCTAGTATGGTGGGAAGGCGGGACACAAGATGATTTGAAGAAGCATGGTAAATTTCTTTCTATTTGGAGTGAATTTGTTTCTTCCATTAAAAAACAATTCTATCCACTAGCTTATATGCAACAAGCGATGATGAGTTGGCAAACTCTTCGCCAATTAAAGGGGAAAGTGTACAAAGCTATACCCATGAATTTAAAAAAGAGCTTTAATTCTAGGCATTTCTCTAGACTCAACTGAAACTTTGCTGAAGTATATAGGTGGTCTGCATAGCTACTTGAGGCACACCATTCTCATGCTTAACCCCACTAGCATAGATGAGGTATCAGTTCAGGCTACATATCTAGAGGCTAGAGGCAAGAATGTGAACCCAGAGATTGGAGGATCATCAAAATGCACTGCAAGCATGAACAAGGAAAAGAAGAAGCAGAAATGGAAAGAGAGGAAGGAAAACAATGTACAGAAAGACAAACCTTCATGCATTAACTGCAAGAAGGATGGACACGATGATGAACATTGCTGGTCTTTACATCCGGAGCTGAAACCTAAGAAGTTTGATGGCAAGAAGAAGAAGACTGCTGCTACTATTCAGAAATATTTGGGGTTAGACTTAGGTGATGAAACAACAACCACAGACACATGTAGAAAAGGTAAAAATTCTGAAGTATCTACTAGTAAGTATGCACAAACTATTGATAATGAAGAAAATGAGAGGAAAAGACATGAGCTTTTCATATTAGAGTTATTTCCAGGCATCAAAAGATTGATACTTTATTTGATAGTGGATCACAGGTAAACTTGATTTCTGAAGCAATTGTAAATAAATTAGGATTACTAACCACACCTCACAAGAAGCCATATCCATTAGGTTGGATACGTGATAAAGCAAAGCTACAAGTGACCAGACAATGTAAACTAACTCACCAAAGATGGAATAGAATATATTGTAAGAGCTCATAAACTCAAAAATAATTGCACTCTCACAAACTCAGGACAGATGAAAAGAATTGTAAATTCATGCAAGCAATTTTTACTAATGGTTGTAAAGCCAAAGAACCCTGATAAAACCAATATATTTGAAGGTTGTGATGCTAAACAGAAAGTTGATTTAGAAAAAAGTTGTTTCAGAATATGATATCCTATTTCAAGAACCTAAAGGTATACCACCCAAAAGGGAAATTGTACATGATATTCATTTGCAGCAAGATGCTCCATTGCCTAACATCGGAATGTATAGGGTATCCACTTTAGAGAATGCATAGATCAAGAAGTAGGTACAGAAGCTACTCGAGAAAGGGTTCATAAGACCAAGCACATCACCATGCGGATCTACGATCGTGTTGGTGAGAAAGAAATATGGTTCGTGGAGGATGTGCATTGATTACAGAGCACTGAATAAAATAACGATCAAGAATCATTATCCCCTTCCTCACATTAATGATCTATTGGATTAGCTGAAAGAAGTTGTTTACTTTTCCAAGTTGGACTTGTGTAGTGGCTACCATCAGGTCAGAGTAGCAGAACAAGATGCATGGAAGATTGCTTTCAAAACAAAGCAAGGGCTGTATGAATGGATAGTTATGCCTTTTTGCTTAACTAATGCTCCTGCCACTTTCATAAGAGTTATGAATGATGTACTCGGGCCTTTTATTGATGATTTTGTAATTGTATTTTTAGATGACATTCTTGTTTTTAGTAAAACATGGGAAGAACATTTGAAGCATGTAAAGCAGATTCTAGATGTTTTGAAAAGAGAAAATCTCTATGTTAAATTATCAAAATATGAATTTGGCAAAACATCTTTAAATTATTTTGGTGATATTGTAGGGGTGGTGAATTGAAGATAAATCCCTCTAAGGTTGAAGTCATTGTAAACTGGCATAAACCCAAATCTGCTATAGAAGTTAGGAGCTGCCTAGGAGCAGCACAATATTGGAGAAAGTTTATTGCTAGCTTTTCCTTGATTACAACTCCCTTACATGCTTTAATAGGATTGAACAAAGTGTTTTAGTGGGGAGGAAAATAGTAGAAAGCCTTTGATACCTTGAAAGAAAAAATCAGTACAACACTAGTACTAGCATTGCCAGATCTTCAAAGACCATTTGAGATTGAAACAGATGCCAGTGACTATGTCATGGGAGCAGTGTTGATGCAACATGGTAAACCCATATGTTATCATTCTAAGACATTTAATTCTGCAGTAGTTAATTATCCCACATATGATAAAGAATTGTATGCATTAGTGCAGAGTGTGAAAAAGTGGAAACATTACTTAATGTGCAAAGAAACAGTTATACATACTAATCATCAACCATTTCAATATTTGCACTCACAAACTAAATTGCAACAATCAAGACACTACAGGTGGATGGGTTTTCTACAACAGTTTCATCTAGTCATCAGATATAAGAAAAGCATACACAATAAATTTGCAAATATGTTATCTAGACCAATCATAAATGCATCTACTATACTTAAGCATAATTCAGTGTTGCATGAAAGCTACATTGAACAATATGCTCAAGATGTAGATTTTAAAGATGTATATGCAACTTTAAATCATGGAAAACAAGTACAAGAATTGGATTATCATGTTAAGGACCAACTCTTTTGTCATTTGGGAAAGTTATGCATTCCTCAAACTGAAAGAGTTAACATAATCCGAGAAGCACATAGTTCTCTAATATCAGGTCATTTTGGTGTAAGTAAAATAGTTGCACAACTGCAAAGATTCTGTTATTGGCCAAGAATGCATGAAACCATTTCTGGATATATTAAAGGGTGTACCATGTGTGCTAAAACCAAGCCTAGCAATAGAAAATTGGGCTTGTACACTCCACTACCAGTTCCTTCTTGTCCTTGGGAAAGTGTTTCCATGGACTTTGTTGGGGGATTGCCAAAATCTAGAAAAGGTCATGAATATTTATGTGTTACTGTGGAAAGGTTCAACAAAATGTGTATTTTAATATCTTGTAACAAGCAGATTACAACTGAACAAACAATAAAGTTGTTCTTTCAGCATGTCTAGGTGCATTTTGGGTTACCCACTTCCATAGTATCTGATCAAGATTCCTGATTTTTTGGGAATTTTTTGTCACGTCTATGGGAATTAATGGATACTAGACTGAAGAAGAGCACAACCTTTCATGCACAAACAGATGGCCAAACAGAGGTGGTCAACAGGACAGTGATCCAGTTACTTAGAGGCTATTGCAACAAACATCCCAAGCTTTGGGATGAACATTTGTGTTATGTGAAACATGCTTACAATCGTGCTAAACATTCTTCTACACAAAGATCTCCTTTTGAGACTTGTTTTGGTTTTACACCAAAGTCTCCCTTGGATTTTGTTTTTAGTAAAGACATAGCAATTGATGGACACAGTGATGTGGACAAAGCAACCAAGTTCATTAAAAAAATCCAAGAAATTCACAAACTAGTGCAGGAACAACTGGAATAGAGCCAAGCCAAGTACAAGGGAAGGCATGAGAAGCATTGAATTGAGCATAACTTCCAAGTTGGTGATCAAGTCTAGCTGTACATAAGCAAAGATAGAATGCAAGGTGAAGGTAAGAAGCTGAAGCCAATAAGGTATGGACCTTTCAAGATACTTGAGAAAATTGGTGAGAATGCTTTTCTCCTTGATTTGCTAGCGTACATGCACATCTATTCAGTAGTTAATGTAGAGAACTTGAGATTGTTTGAACCTTCATTGATTGAAGATCCTGAAGAGCAAAGTAAGTTGCCTTTTATTGATGATCTTTTGCCTGAATATTTCAATAAGTTGCAGGAAGATACAATTCTAGACAGGAAGGTGAGAACTACGTGTAGAGGGGATGTTGAGTACATCAAAATCGGACTCAAAGGTTCAAAACCAAGTAGTACAAGATGGATAGAGATTGGGCAAGTGAGGAAACTGTATCCTCACTTGATCGATGCTTGAAAACCAACTTTTGGTGGTCCAAAAGCTTTTTTAGTGGGAGATCCAAAATGGATCCAAGAACTCTCTAAGTCTTCAAAACCCTTTAAAAATCTAAAATATCGCATGAGGAAGAACCCTTCAAAACATTGGAAAACACTATTGGCAGCCAAAAACACAAAGAAACATTGAAAAATAGGCTTATCGGTGATCAAAGGAGCAATGCACAGGAGCCGTCGGATCTGGCCGGTCAATGGTCTAGATTCGATTGGCAAATCACAATCGGCAGTGGCAAGTGAAGGCTATCGACAGAGATCACATAGTATATGTGACAATGATCAACAAGGTCAATGAGGACTGTCGATCAAGCGTGAAAATCGACGACCCACATTGCATCACAATATCGCGTTGGCAATCCACAGTGGAGCGCTTACTAAACGGCCCAGGGGTATGTGCGACATGCAATTGCGATCAATCACATCACAATATCACATTAGAGCTACATAGAGGAGTGGACACACACACACACACACACACACACACACCCACACACACACACACACACACACACACACACACACATAGCCAATGTGATGAAACCCGGACCCGAAAGGGTTTGCGAATGAAAATATATAATATTTCAAATCCGGCTAAAGCCATTTTTATGGGATTTTTAGTGTTAATGTATTTTATAAATACATAGGGAAATCGTGGAACGAACATTTGTGACATAAGTGATCTCAAGCGGACCCGATAGGAGAATAAGGCACATTTATAAATATTTGAAGTCCGAAAAATTGTGTTTTGGCGGATTTTTTTCGCATTTGAATGTATTTCTCTGTGTAACCAGAGAGTGGATGTTTCTGGGGATTTTAAAGGCCTAGTGACCCATTCTGTTATAGAACAGGTGGCCACTATCCCTGAAAGAATTTAGCAATGATTGCTAACTCTCATAGGGGGATCTGAGCAGACAGAGGTCGAGAAACCAGAGAGCCCGAGAAGGAGAAATGAATAGACAATGCAAATTGACTTTAAAGCCACAGACTAACAGAAACAAAGACAAGCAGTATTGAAGGGAGTGCTGAGATAGAGAAATAGAGATAGAGAGTCAGTGAGGAGAGTCTGTGTACTTAGAAGAGACTTGGGGGATCCAAGTAAAGCATTATTATTTTGTATCTGTTATGTGAGGCTCAATTTGAGCTCACTATTGTAAAACTCTGTTTTTGAAGACATAATAGAGAGGTCACCACTGAAGGCTGGACCAGGAGATGTAACCCAACAGTGTTGGGTGAACTCCTTATTAAATTTGTTGTGTTTATATGTGTTTGTCTATTATGTCCTTTAACTACTTCATTGTCTATGTATTTCACAATCTTATCGATCCATTGCACAAAGTAACATAGGAGTATCCATGCACATGAGTCTATAATACCTTAATAATTGTCTAAGATCTCATTTTCAGATCAATTTGGTTGGCTAATACACTTCAAGAGAGGACACAGAGAGTTAGTGGCTACATTAGCGCTCTGTTTGCAAGGTGAAAGTGCTTTATAAAGCACTAGTTTCACTGCTTGGGTGTGTTAGTGTGGAAGAGGCTCTAAAACAAGGGTATTGGGATCACAAAAAAGGCTAAGCACTATGAGAAGGGTGTTGTATATTCCTAAGTGGTTAGAAAGGGGATCAAGAAGTACAAGAGGGCCTGGAAGAAAGAGAGATTTGGGAAATTTCAGAGAGAAAACTAGAAACTAAGTGTATTCCCCAATGTAGTCGCCAATTCTGCTATAGGGATTAATGCACGAGTGATTGTGGTGGAAATACCCTCAAGGATCTTCCCAGGATCCTTGGCAGACAGTTAGATTAGTTGCATATGGAACAAAGATACATGCACATATCCATATTAGTGAAATGATAGCCAAAGTAAGAAGGAACATTGTTACCTTAGATCTTGGTGTGGTGTTATTGGAGAACTCAAAGTAGCAAAGTGGAAGATGCCCCAGTTAGCTCCTAGATCAATACCTACAAATAGACAAGACAAGGCATAATATATTAGCATATAACCTTGACAATAAATACAAGAATACATAGGGATATCTAACTACACATATCTGAGCTACTCATAGTCAATAGTGTTTCATAAACATAAATAAATCACAATACCAATGCCATGGAGTGGAAAACACAACTGCAGGTCTATATTAATGATAGAAAGAGCGATTACAACCATCAGTTGCATCAAGCTTCCCTTAATCCTCTAGCTCCTCTCTCTCTCTCTCTTCTTAACCTCTTCATGATTCAATGTCTAATACAAAGCTTCGATAGTCAATAGGAAATCCTTTCAATAATTTCAACCTCCTTCACAATGCACCAAGCCTAAAATATATAGCATGAGAGGATAAGCCTTGTTGATTCTTTCATGAGTTCTTTTGGGCAAAAGCTGAGATGTTTCCATGCTTTATCAATCTGAATGTTTCGATCCTTTATGGGCTGACATATAAATGAATATAAGGATATTGTTTGGTCAACTTGCTCCTTTGACCTCCAGAATCTCACTAAATTTGACTAACGCTACTCCCGAGGCAACACAGAGAGTTACCGTGGGGACTAATGCACCTGTTTCATGGCTAGGAAGCTTTATAAAGCACCTCGCTAGTTCCTGGGGAGAGTCAGATTGGAAAATAGGCATGTGAACTTGGTCAATCTTTCAGTCATCTTGCCTTTCTCCTTTGAGTTGATGAGGAGGTCATTTTCATGCATAACAGTGTACCCCACCATTTGGTAGGTGTAGCTCGTAGTGCTACGTCTAATGTCTGGAATTGATACTCCTCTGGTACATCACTTTAAAAATTATCCAGAAACAAATTTACATCTTCTAAGCCATCATAATAAGGTAAATTGCGTACCTTAGTAGGTATACACTGGAGTGATTTAGTAAGCATGTTGCATCACAACAATGATATTTCATGCAATCTATTCTACCAATGCTCGAGCTCCTCATCTAAATTCGAGTTTTAGGAGATGTTGTTTTCCCAAATAATTCAACCATCCATTGTAGGGTTGATTCATCTTCATCCTGTGCAGTAAACTTATAGATTTGTTCAATATCATCCTCCTCATAGTAGTCTCAAACTGATTCGGTATATCGTGCACCCTCAGCTGGATCCAATGGAACAATGACTCTCAGTTCCTTCTTCTCAAATGTCATGCTGTGCTTCTTCAGGTTGATGACCACATTCATATCAAATTCCCAATCAAATCAAAGTAGTGCTGGGTAGGGATTACTATCATCCACTATTTTGATTTCTTCGAAATCAGCTATAGCGCACACCCCTTCAATGTCTATAGTTACTCCATGTAAGCACCCCATCGAAATAATCTTTTGTTGGTTCGCCATTTGCGGCTGAATTCGGGACCACTGTAGTGCCAAATTTCCCATTATTTCCCATGTCTATTTAGACAATACATTCACATCATATCCCAAATCTAGGATTACCTAGTCCATTTCAAAATCCCCGATTTGTGCTGTCAATCTCATCTCTCGACCAATATTTTTCCTACCCTTGTCTACTTTATGCATTGCATGTTGTTCAAGCAGTGACTTACCCTTGCCAACACAGCTGTCTATCATGCAAGTTTGTAAGAAGGATGTTAACACCGAAGGATCTATTTCCTATGCATCAATGACCTCTTCAGGCTTCTCCGTTTGTGTAGCTTTCATGTGGAAGCACCTGAATCCTCAAAGCTCTTCTTCACCTCCATAAAAGTTTCCTTTACCTTGTGTAGATAAAATCCAACATCTTTGTCAGTAGCCTTGTGCACCCATATATTTTCTTTTGGTTGTTTCCCTTGATCCTCCCTGGTATATATACCGCTTCGCGTGATGATATTAACATTGTGCCTATCTTTGTGTAATTCTAATGTCATCATCTGGATGTTTTGGGTGTGTTGTTGGTTCTTATTTTCTTGCATTTTTGTGATGAGCACAGGATAATCTTCTATAACGTGGTCAAACTATTGGCAATATTGACAAGAGGGGTGTGTTGAGTTCTAAACATCTCACGCAAAGTGGCCTGGTTCCTCACAATTGTAACAAATGATCTGTCTGTGACCTCTTCTAGCTCCTCCTCCTCGTCCTCTTCCTCATCCTTGGAATACTCCATGCACTATAGTCGTTCCTTGATCCTGCTGAGGACGTGTTTCAGCCTGCACTCTATATGTCAGATTTTTTCCATCATTAACTCATAGCTTCGGAAATTGCGCTCGTCATGGCCTACAAACTTACAAAAATTGCAAAACAATTGATGGGGACTCTGCACAAACTTCTGTAATAAGTGGCAATTGACTGTTGTATGTTTTCCTATTATTTGGCAGATAGCACACCATGGCACCACACCGGTGCTCAATCTAGGGGTATTTTCCGGCTTTAGGGGGACAAGACCTCCCCCAATTAGATAGTTCTGATACACCGGGAAATGATCCTTGTTGTGACCATGACCTTCTCACTTTAAGCACCATACTTCCACGTGAATCTCACTTTGGACCTCTTTCCCCTTTTTGAGATCCTCCAACTCCATATGCAGCTCGCCAACTGAAATTAAATCTTTTGCACTCCCAGATTTGTATCATGAATAGGTGAAGCCTCCAACTTCATATTAATTTCTAGTGCTTCAGCCTGCATTCCAAGCTTCTGCTATGACAATCGTAATCTAAAATGAGGTAACATTGAAGCAATATACCAATCCTTATGCTGATCATCCGAGATCTGAAGATTAGCCTCTTGTAGCAGACATTTCAACATTTGATCAAAATCCCATGTAGATTCATTCACCTTCTGCTTAATTTCTTTGACCTCAGTTATAGACTAGGCTTGAGACTTAGGATTCTTGAATTCATTATTTAACACACCTTTTGTGTCTTTCAATGTCGCAGTTGGGTGAGTCATACTGTACTTAATATACCAACTCAATACCCTATCTTTTAATGTTGTGACCAATTGCGCTTTATTTAGGTCATCATCTGTTATTTGTTGTGACTTCCACACAACATCTGCTACAAACCATAATTGTTCAAGATATTTAGTCCCCAGATCCTTGAATTAAGGCATCTTCATAGTGTTCGCCATATTGAATAGAACAGGTGGAGGTGGAGGTGTAGGTGTGTGATGTGGAGGTGATGTTAGAGTGGATGGATGTGGTATTCCCGCAATACCTGGATCTATTGTCTTCAACGCACCCTAAGGCGTCTTCAGGCTATTACTTTGTTTGTCACTATCAAATGATCCCAACAAAGGACTGTACTCTGCACTTGAATCTAGATATCTTCTTAATGGTCTCTCACTTCACATAGCTCCCGTTAAGTCTCATCTAAACATAAATTTAATGGCATAACTCGTTTCTCACACAATAGCATTTTAATCCAATTTTTCAAAGGCTTCAGTTACTTACCTCTTGGTCCTTTGAAAAACCGGTGTTTAGCTTTGCTATAACTGATAGACGTATCAATCAAGAAATCAGTAATAAATCCACCTAAAATAATATCAATCCAATAATTGACAACCTTCACGATCATGTTTTCTGATCCTTCCAGCCGCCTTACTAACTATGGAGTCAACACAATAGGATTATCCAACTTCCAAGTACCTTTACCATCCACCAATTTAGCCAACCTTTCGTATATCTCACATGGAAAAGAGAAGAAGAAAATTTTGTGTTCTTTTGTATATAGGTATATCTGCAACCATTCCTCTTTTCACAAGTGCGGATTCCTATTTTCTTGGGTAGCAAACTCATGCATCTTTTGATCTATCCACTTTTCAATCTCCTTTTTAGTCGGTATCCACTTATGCCACATCACATATACCTCATATAGATCTCAGTCCCAACAAAAAAACCATTTGTTGGTTTGGACCCAGCTTCAGAGTTTTCTATGCTAACCAACAAAACCCTACACTACTGACCCTTTTTGTAACAACCTGCATAGTGCAAGATGTAGTCTCACCCGAGGCAGTATTGGGGGATGCTAGAACTAGGTTTTTGCATCCAAAGGACTATGTGATGTGTTTCTTTTAAACTTATGGATTTATCCCAATCTTCGCAGAACCTAACCCTTAAAACCCAGAAATTACAACAACTAACAGTTAGCAGTTCTATACCCTTAGTTGATTGTGCTAAACATTCATAACATTATATAAATAAGAAGATTTAGTTCTTTGCACATCTATTAAGTAATTTTCTAGATTAATTGCATTCAACCGATCAACAATACAATAAATTCATAGATAAACAATAATACACAAATAATTCTTCAAAACCAACCCTTATTATGCTTAGATCTTCAATTACAGTCCTTTCCAACCCTGCACACATAGCTGTAGGGGCTCACGCACTCAGTTGCAAACTTACCAAGGTCTCCACACACACAGCTGCAAGAGCCTTCCCCTTCACCTAAGTACAGAAAACAGACCCAAATCTTTCACTTCTATTACTTACTTAGATCTTGGATATCTTTATGACTCTTCTATGACTCTTTTTTATATGATTCTTCATTACAATACCATTGTCCACGAACCATGGGCGGGTCACAAAACAACTTGACTCTTAACAAACTAAGGGGATTTGACCTTCCTAAAGCCCCTTTGAATCTTATCAACTTGCACTACTCGTGCTCCTCTCCTCAAAATATGGAGACTTTACAATATTAACAAAACTTTACAAATTTTGACCCCAAGGGACCCTGCCCCAATAGGCCCCCAACATAGAGTTGTGACTCATCTCGAGTCACCCTATTGGTGTTGCCTTGATATTTTCCTGTAGACTACTAAAATCTATCTTTATTTCTTGAAGATTTATGGTTCCCTACATAGCGACTTGACAAAATTCTTCTACCAATTTCTCTATGGTTGGACCTTCGACTGCAAGGCCTATGCTTCTCTGCATCTACTACAAAGCCTTCAAATTTCTTTGAATGGTCTGTGTTAAATAGCTTGCCTCATCAGTCCAGGGTTGCATCCTTGATGAAACGACGGAGGCCTTCCAACGCAGCTCATCAATATGGGTTTGGATGAAATTTCCCTCCTGCAATCTGGTGAACCTTTGCACAAGTGCTAAGGTCCTCGTTGTTGCCCTGATTTCGTTGAACTTCATCTATTTTTCTTGGATGTCTGCTTTAATTTCCTGCAAGTGTGGATAATCTTGTAGAGAGGTCCACATCTCCATCGTTTTCTCAAACAACTGGCTGCAATCCTTGACCGCAACTTCAAGAGTTGTCATATCTTCTTTAATAGCATCCTCACGCTGCTCTCTAACTTTCAGAGGAGTGGTTTTCTACAGCTTAAGTTGAAGTTATGATATCTGTAGTTGCAACTCAAAACAATACTTTCCAATTTCCTCCTAATATTCTTTTACCGCAGTAGTTAACTTCTTGATTTTCTTTGCAGAGGTTGCTTCTGCTTGAATTTGGAGCTCGAGAAGCTCACTGCAGACCTGCGTTATCGCTACTTCCAGCTGCTGAGTGCGTGCAATGACCTCTTCTCATTCTTTGAGCACCATTACCATTTCCTCGAACATTTGTTGGTTGTTAGCCTTGACTTCATTAATAACTAGTAATTCCCGTTATTCCCGGACCCTAAGCTCATTTGATACTCCTTGATGCAGCTCATGGAACAGTTACCCCGAAAACCCGCTTAAGGAAACAGACGGGCACAAGATTCTCCACTATAACCATCTCAAGTGAAGATAACCCCCCAAAGAGTCCAAGTGAGTCTAGTCGATGTCTGCTCCAGGTACAGTGGGATCTTCCCTCCACCGTCACCTAGGAAAGAATCCTATAGATTATGGCCACTAAGGTTACCAACGTAAACAAATATACTTGGGGGAATAGTCTACGATCCAATACACACGCAAGGGCAGAGTAACAAGCTCAATCCCCTTGAAGGATCCTTGACATAATCCAAGGTTTACCAACAAGTGACCCCAGGCTCCTCGACAATGGTCAATCCGAGGTTTACCGTTTTTAATACATGAATATCTTCTATCGTTCCCAATGAGGAAGGATTGATTCCCACACTAGTTCAGATATGATCTCGTGCTTCTCCTTTAAGAGGAGCTTTCTCAGAGCATAGATGTAACAATTGGAATTTCTCCCTACCACAAGATCAACTACTTGTTTATTTAAACTATCTTGGAGAGTTAATTACTCCCTACTCCAAGATACTAGCCTAAGCTATGTTGGTGAAAAGAGCCCTAGAAAATAAAAAGATTGCTAGATGGATTTTAATTAAGCGCTAATTTTATTGGTTGTTTCTTAAGTCAATGGGTGTGGAGATGAAACTTTATGGTGTGAAGACTCGACTCCAAAACACTAAAAAATGCACCTAAGATGATAAACAATTCCTTTTCCTTTTCAATGAATTTCTAGCTAAGGAAGAGTTGAAAATGCAATGCTTTGAAAATCAAATCTTTCTCTTGACATACAACTGAAAGGAAAACTTTTTGTCTTTTTCAAAGAACTTTAAAAACGAGACTACTAATTATGCTCACGGAAAATCCCTTTGCTTTTCAACAATCAAAAACTACAACAACAAACAATTCTTTTATGAGAGCTTTTAAGATTTCTAGAAAAACTTGAAAAACTATTGAAAACAAATTTTTCTACAAGCTTCTATAATTTCTATGAAAAACTCAAAACTATAATCTAATCTTGAGATCTAAACAAAAATTGATTGAAAAGAAACTTGAAATGTTTTTGAGGATGCTTAACTTAGTTTTTCAGCTAACTAAGGATCAATTTGTTCAGCTCAACAAACTAATCACAAAAACCCTATTATGTTTTAATAAAAAATGAAATTCAAAACTTTCAATCAAGTTTAATCAAAGTTTTGCAAAAGAGAAAAATGGGATCTAGCTCTCTTCAAGGATAGATTTCATAAACTAGTCAAACTCAGCAAGAAGACTAGAGATACCAGGGTGATCTAAGGCTCTAAGGCTTCCGATCTCTGAGCTATTACGAAGACCAAGCAAAAATTAATCCAACAGGCAAAAATTCTAGAAAATCACTTCAAACGAGAATGCCAATGAAAACTAACTCACAAGGAACTTTTGTCAAGACAAGTGCGGATCTAGGCATAAACTAACAACTATGGACAAAAACTAAACCTAACTGGGCGGAAGGATCTTAGGTTTTTCAAACTTTTGACAGGGTCCACAGGCTCCTAGTAGAACCAGGTGTGGTATCGCACTGTGGTACACTAAAACAGTGCGGACAGGTCCGCACTGTACCTAACGCAGAAGGTGCGGTCCTCTTCCAAAAATCCGAAAAATAAAAATCAAACCAGGATCTAACAAGTAACCAATCCCACACACATCAAGGCAAAATCAGAAACCAAAACTCAAGTTTCTCAAGTCAAAGCAAAGACAAATCAAAAACCAAAACCAGTCCCCAGTGGAGTCGCCAATTTGTTGGTTGGATAAATCGTTCTTGCGGACAAGACCAATCTACTTAGTATCAAATGATATCTAGCAACAAGCAACACAAGCAAATCTACTTTTCTTTAAACATGTTTCAATTCATAAATGAAAACTAAGAGGTGTGATAGACCCTACCTCGGTCCAACGCTTGTTTGTGGCAGCTTTGTTTCAACAGCTTCAAGCAGTTCCCTTTTAATAACCTGCATACACAAACACACACACATCAAAGAACCCCTGCATAGATACTATAATAAAACATGTTCATTATGAAGATCAAGGAGCTCATAAAATAAACCATTAGAGACAGTTCATTGAGAAAAATAAACTTTATTGTATTAACTTTATGAATAAAGAACCTTACAACCTTTGCCTTGATGTTGCACAAGCTCTTTCCAAGGTCCAGCAGGAATCTCCTCTACTTTGACAAGAGTCACTCACTTCCTAAACGAAATGAAAGGTATGAGATCTCTCCTCTCACAAGCTCAAAAAGGAAGTATAATTTCCAGCAACATTTACCCTCAAGAATCTTCAGCTTTCAACCCCTCCCCCCCACAACCAGCCCAATGCCTGAATTTATAGTGAAAATGGAGGAAGTTGCAGGTCCACCATTGAAGGGATAAGTTCCTCCTTCAATGGGATAAGCACCTCATATCATGGAGTTAGCTCCCTTAGTTATGGAATGGATGAACCAAGGTGGAGCGGACTTGCCAACATAATATTCCTTCTAGAAGCGTCCATAAGTGACCCAAGGTGAGTTTTTAAGAGCGAACCCACGCCTTTTTAACTTTTACAGGAGTTCGCACCCATCACTTAACATACAGAGCAATCAGGTTCGCAGGGGACATGAACATTTGGTGCGTCACCGCAGGCAATGTTAGGAGAAAGTGTGAAACCAAGATTTAAGATATTTTTAAGGTATTTCTCCCATTTTCAAGGCTTGACATGAAGAGCTAAGGCTTAAGACTTGCAAAGGAGGTATGTATGAGTGGTGATGGACTCACACAAACTGTAGAAAGTCATGGTGACAATTTTTTGTGTAACACCTATTAATTAGGGAAATTCTTTAATATGAATTGTGCAATCCTCGTAGGCATTCCTCTGACTACATGCACAACTTGTACAATTCGAATGATTATACAACTAATAGTACATTGTACTTGAACTGCAATCTCAACTAGGTAACTCTCAGATATGACATGCATGAGTTATTTATGAGTGAACCATCAGTTAACTGGTTCAACACATGAAGCAACACCCGACTGTTTGACCTCATAGTAGTTCCTCCTTTAGTTGGAACTATTTTAACTGACCTTAACTCAATTAAACTGAATTAATTAATTACAACTCAAAATAAACTCAACTGGGGCTCCTATAATGTAGGAGACACTCTACATGACTCAAGTTAGACCCTCAACTCGAATTAACTGATCCAACTAAGTCAATTTAACTTAGTTAACTCTATCAAGTTGTCTTGTGGTGTGGAATTACAATTTTATTCCTAATTTAATTCAAGGACAAAATTAAATTAGGATTTTCTTGTTGCATTTTCAACACTCCCTTTCAATAAGAAAGGGATTATTAGATACCCCAATCCTACCTCTATGAAACTCAAATTTTCCTCTGGACAGTGCCTTATTCAAGATGTCTGCATCTTGTTCCTATGTAGGAATGTACTCGAGCAACATAATTTTTCTCTGCACACAATCTCATAGATGGTGATACCAAATGTCGACATGCTTGGATCGATCATGAAAAACTAGATTCTCAGAGAGTTTGATGCAATTATGATTATCATAGTAAATCATTGCATAATCCATCTACTCACCAAATAACCCAACAAGGAACCTCCTCATCCAGATAGCTTCACAAGTTTCTTGACTAGAAGTCATGTACTCTGCTTCTTTCGAATTGAGCACAACTGATACCTTCTTACTGCTATACCAAGAAATTTTTGTTGACCCAATACTAAAGATTACTTGTATTGTGCTCTTCCTTTTAGATGGACTCCTTGCCCAAGCTACATCTGTGAAGCCTTGCAGCTTCACTCCCTCTACCTGTCTGTACCAAAGTCTAAACTGAGTGGTGACTTTGAGGTATCTCACCACATGTTTAGCTATCTTCCAATATATTTTGATTGTCCTAACCATTGCTTGACTAAATTGGTTAACTACGAAACATATGTTCATTCGTTTGTTCAGCAAATACATAAGTGAACCCACAAGTTTCCTGTAAATAGTAGTCTCCACGACTTCACCTAAATTAGCATCTTTCTTCGTACAATTCCCTGCTAGAGGAGCCTCCATGGGTTTGTTGCTCTCCATGTGGAAATTATTCAGTATCCCATTGGCATATTATCTCTGAGAGACAAATAGTTCCTCATCTCCTTGTCATACTTCCATACCAAGGAAATAATGCATGAGCCACAAGTTCTTCATCTTGAATTCTATTGCAATATATTCTTTGCAAGATTTGACCAAATTCTCATCACCTGTTAGAATTAAATCATTGACATATAATATGAGAAGCAACAATTTACCTTTGTTAAAATTGGAAACTAGGGCCAAACTTTATGTGGGTCACCTTATTTGTGGATGCTGATATTTTTCCTAGATTCCTCTCATCAAGAGGTGTAGGATTGATCTAAAGATCATCTAATTCTGACAAGTATTTATGAAGATATGAATTTATTTTGATTATGGACAATGTAATATTCCTAATTAGCTATGGCTAATTGGAATATTCGATTTTGTTCGATTTTTTCCTTCTATAGTTATTTGTAAATAAGAAGTGAGGAAGGAGGAACATAACTCACTTTAGAATAAAAAGTCACTTCCTAGGTAGCACAATATTGTGACTTAAGGGGGAACCAAGGGGGCCGAAAGGGGATGCAGAAATGGGGCCCATGCAGACACATGGAGGGACTGCGCAGGAGGGAAGGAACACATGGCAAGAAGGGATCACGTAGCCTAGGGATTGTGAGAGGCAGAGGCTATAAAATAGAGAGGAACCCACTCATTTGGGATCATTCTGGTTATGAGCATTTGTGATAATCATTTCGACTTAGAGCACGCTAGCTGTTTAGCTAGTCTGCAACACTGTTTAGTGCATTGAGTGTCTCCGTTCGTAGATCTCACCCTTAGCCCCGGGGGACTTCGAGTGCCTACTCAGGCAAGGTATTTCCATTGGCATTTCAGCAGTAGATTCATTAGCATTTCAACAACAATTTCATCAACATTTCAATGGAAGTTTCATCAGTGTCTTTGAGGAACTGCGCAGAACCCCAAGGGGGTGATTTTCCATTTCAGAAATCTTTTTTGGTTTTTTTGAGTAGAGTCCAATTTTAGAGTTTCAGCCTTTTCTGAGGAGGGGAGCAGCCCCAAATCCTCATTCAATTTCCAGCAACAACATTAGCACAACAATTTCCCAGCAGTTGGGACATAGATCATTGTGAGACATTCCAGGAAAGCTTTCTGGGTTTTTCTGGGTTTCTTGAGTAGAGCCCAAATCCAGAGTTTCATCTTTTTTTGAGGAGGGGAGAAGCCCCAAATCATCATTTGTTTTCTAGCAGCAACAACAACACGGTAGAAACATCCACGCAGAGAGGCCATTCTTGTCATTCTAAGAGTATTTCTTCACTTTCCTTGTGTAAGTCGAGGTGCCATCTGTCAAATCACCTCTTGTACTCATTTATTGCTCAGTATAATAAAATTGCTTAGCATTTCTCGCTGCATTTCTTGTGTATCTGCTTATATTTCCGGTTTACATTATTATATGCTGTTCCTCTGTTATTTTATCACTTCTGGGTTATTATATCATTTGCACATATTTGGTTGGAGTTTTTTGCTGGGGTTTTGAGGAATATTCTGGGTTAGGAATATTACAATGGTATCAGAGCATAGATTTGGCTCAGCCTGTAGAGCTAGCAATTTATGACACTAGGGGAAAAACCCTATATCTGTTACAAAGGTTAGAGATACAAAGACACTAGGCATAGGTTGGAGAACACTTACGGAGGGGGAGACTGTGTTCCAGTGTTGGACGCAGAACAGGAGGAGCCTGTGGTGGATGTGGAGTAGGAGGATCCGATGGCAGATGATGATGGGAAGAGATTTACGGATATGCTCCTCAAATCATTGCAGGATTTGTCAAGGCAGATTGAGGTGATGGGGCAAAGATTCTCAACAAAAGAGGCTAGATAGCGTGAGAGCCCATGAGTTTTTTAGATTGGTGAGGGATCAGGTGCATCCCAACACTTGTCAGAGCAGCGTGATATTATGCAGCAGGTGGCCTCACATGCCCTTACACGCTCTACCATGCCAACTTTCTTAGAAGCTGACACGGGGGCCGTAGCCCAGCAGGAGGCAAAGCCCAAACATATGGGCGATTATTTTGCAGAGTACCAGGCCTATGGGCAAGAGTTCAGGGAAGCCCTCTCATTCAGAGATTTTGTTCAGCTCCAACGGGATGGCAGACCCCGCGACCATCACAGAGGGTACTGGCATCACCATGATTGGGACACTCACTGTGCAACGAGTAGATTCAACTTGCCTACGTTTGATGGCTCATCAAATAGTTCGGAAAAGTCTTGGGTGCAGAAGCTGGACATTTATTTCGAGCTTAACCAGATGTCGGAGACAGAGGCCATCAAGGTGGCAACATTGCATTTGGATGGTGAGGCCCAGGATTGGTGGTTTCATGGGATGGTTACACTAGGGCACTCCATAGTGACAACATATGCTGAGTTTATGTTAAATTGGCAACTAGGGCCAAACTCCATGTGGATCAGCTTATTTATGGCAGCTGATATTTTTATTGGATCCCTCTCATTGAGAGGTGTAGGATTGATCTAAAGATCATCCGGTTTCGATAAGTATTTATGAAGTTATGAATTTATTTATGTTATGAAATTATTATCAAGCCGACCAGCAACTTGAGTAGGCTAAGAAGCCCAATAGACGTGTCTATTCATCATCTACGTTTTAGTATAAATTGGTGAGGATTTGAAGTCATTTGAACACACATTCTTGGTGTGATCTCCTCCTCTCCACGTCTTGGGTTATTGGTGTAGGAGAGAGACACCAAGGGTTAAACGCTGGCCTACAAGTGAAGCCCTAAATTACAGTCAGAAAGGAGACATTAAGATGCAGATGAAGGGAGATCTTAACATAACCAAAACGCAGTGATGAAGCCCTTATACGCAGCCCTAAACTACAGCCACGTGATGCCCTAACTTGTTGTCAAGTGATGCCCTAATTCGCTGTCTAAAGAAGCCCTAATCCGTTGATTAAAGGAGGCCCTAACTGCAGTAGAGAGAGGCCTAATCCACAGCAAGGAGGAGGGCCTAATACGCAGTCAAGGGAGATATCTAAATGCAGCCCTAGAAAGGAGACCTAGCCGCTGTCATAATGAAGCCGTAGCTGCAGCCCTAGCCGCAGTACAGATATGCCCTAGCTGCAGGCTTATGAGGACACCTACACGCAGAAAAGAGGAGACGTATAAGCAACATAAATAATCCTCTATACGTTGTCTCAAAAGGCTCAATCTGCAAATGAGAGGAGGGCTAATATAGGCCCTAAATGAAGGCTTGTAGCCACTGTCCATTGACCCTATACACAGCAAGAAAGCGACTCTTTATCTGCAGTCAGAAAGAGGATCTATACACAGTCCTAGAGGAGACCTGTTTACGCAGCAAGGAGATATATATGGGACCTTCCATCCAATGTCTAAGGAAGCTCTAAAAGAGCCCTTGCCACAGATGTATACAAGTCAAGGAAGCACATAAATGAACACAATTAAGGTAGCAAGATGTATGAAATGCTGTCATATAGACAGTCAGCGTATTAACGCAGTCATGGTGCAACAATGATGATAACAACAGTACTGAAGATATCAATGATGAAGTACAACACAGGGCTGCATGATGATGGAAGATGCCACATCATGGTTAGCATGATGTAGATTATGGACAGCATAATGTATAAGCAGCATGATGTATAAGATCATGAGCAGCATGACAATGCATGATGGTACTACACGATGAGGTGCAGCAAATGGATGAGATGCATAACGATGATAGGTGAAGGAGTCACCTTGAGAATCAGTTGAAGCAGAATGTCTTCAACTGATCTCATCATGATACAAAATGATCTATGCTAGATCTAGATAAGTCAAAGTATTGACTTCTGTTGTAATGTACTCTCTCTCTCTTTCTCTGTTGAACTTTGAAAGTACAAGAAGATTTGAATCATAGGTTTCCCACACATTGTGGGGTTTGTCCCTGGCTCACGCCATATCTTGTGTCCTCTTGTCTTGGCTTGTCTTCTGCGTTTTATATTTATGTTCTATCTGCAGTTTATCGTAATGCTGATGTGATTGCTAACTGTGAAAATTTAAATAAATTTCTCTAGCATAGAACATACCTAAACTTAACAGTTTATTAGGATACTAATGGAGCGATTTGATTGAAGGGATCCAGAGCAACATTTTGTTGAGCTGACAAGGCTCAAACAGACAGGGAGCCCAAAGACCTACATTGCAGATTTCTTGAGGGTCTCTGTGATGGTGCCAGACCTATCCATGGCACGAAGGGTCTATATGTATGTCGAGGGGTTAGCAGAGCCACTTTGAGGTTTAGCTCGATCCACTAGACCAGCCACACTCCAAGATGCTATCAGTAGTACCCAGGACTTACAGGATGTCTTACCCAGGACCCGAACACCTTAACCCCAGAGACAGACTTTCCAGTCTAAGGGGAAGGATGTGAGGATTCCACCTCCAAAGGGGAATCCAGGATGAGTACAGCTTGACGACAATGCCAGGAGGGAGCTGAAGAAGAAGTGGTTGTGCTTCACTTGTCAGGAGCCATGGGCACCAGGACATATATGTGCTGCTGGTAAAGCACATTTTATTGAGGTCTTCTCCGAGAGCAGTGGAGAAGAGGATGACGAGGAGGATGTGGAGGCAGGAGATAGCCATGCCATACAGGGACCTTTGCCACCTCCACCAGCAACAGCAGGTGGTGCATCTTTTGCACCCAGCAGAGGAGCACTTGCAACATTGCGGGGAGTTCCCAAGAATCTAATGCTACGCATACGAGGGACAGTACGTGGCCAACACATATCAGTTTTGGTTGATAGTGGGGCAACCCACAACTTCATTGATGCCCAGATGGTTGAGCGGAGAGGTATATAGATAGAGAGCTTCGATGGGTTTTCAGTCTTGGTCCCAGGAGATTAGACCATGACTTGTGCTTGTTATGTTCCAGAGATTTCAGTGACGATGGGGACCTACACATTGAATGACCACTTTTTCGTGGTTGATATTCTAGACACCAACATGATACTGGGCGTTCAGTGGATTATCACTCTAGGGAAGGCCACGACATATTGGAAGACCCTGGAGATGGAGTGGGATGATGAGAAGACAGGGAGGCATGAGAAGATATGGGGACAACACACATATCCACCTCAGACTGTCCCGGCTCATCGAATAGAGGCAGTCTTCCGAAAGGGAGACATAGAGTGGGTAGTGGAGCTGTGTGCATCAGAGATAGGAACTACAGGGCAGATAGTACACCCAGAGATACAGTCTATCCTTGATTGGTAGGACATAGTGTTTGGCGAGATTCCACCAAGACAGCCACCAGATCGGGGGTTTGAGCACACCATTCAGCTTGAGAAAGGGATACAGGCCATGATTACCACCCCCTTTAGGCACCCCAAGGCCTATCGGGATGAGATTGAGCAGGCTATCCAGGATTTGCTTGCATTGCCAGATTTCACGCAGCCATTTGTTTTGGAGTGTGATGCGTCGGGAGAGGGGATCAACACATTATTGATGCAGGGAGGTCACCTTATAGCATTTGAGAGCCGGAAGCTCCTTCCGCACGAGAGGTTGTATTCCATATATGACAAGGAGATGTTGACCATCATGCATGAATTGGCTAAGTACCGGTAGTATTTGGTAGGCAACAAGTTCAGGGTGAGGACTTATCACCATAGCCTCAAGTTCTTTTTGGAGCAGAAGCAGCTACAGGAGAGGCAACAAAAGTGGATCAGTAACATCCAAGCATATGAAATTGACATTGAGTATGTCAAAGGTAAGAACAACATGGTAGCATATGCCCTTTCATGTAGACCAGCCACGTTGTCTCTTATGAGCTTGGATACAGATTGGAGGGCTCGACTCTTCTTAGAGTACTCCAAGGACAGATTTGCATGTGAGGTTCTAGATGGGCAGGTGCCAGATGACAGGTACAGGGTGGTCGATGAGATCATCTACTATAGGGATTGGATCTTCTTGACTGAGGGGTCTCAGCTCAAGAAGAAGATACTCCAGGCATCACATGATTCCCCATTGGCAGGACATCAGAGTTTTACCAAAACCTACAGGGCCATTAGGGAGACGTTCTCATGGAAGGGCCTCAAGGCGGATGTACTCCAACACATCCGGGAGTGCAATGTTTGCCAGAGGAACAAGGGAGAGATGAGCCATCTCGTAGGATTATTGCAACCTCTTCCCATTCTGGAGGGGAAATGGGAGATTATTTCGATGGATTTCATCACAAGGTTGCCCATGGTACAGGGCAAGGATTGTATCTTTGTTGTCGTTGATTGAGTGATGAAGGACGCACATTTCTTTGGCATATCTGCACACTATACAGTAGCACAGGTGGCCGAGCTATTCTTTAGGGAGATCTTCAGGCTACATGGTCTTCCTAAGACCATTTTTAGTGACAGGGACAACCGTTTCATGGACGGGTTTTGGCAGGAGCTTTTCCAATTGGTGGGGGCGAAGTTGACACTGAGTACCAGCTATCACCCATAGATGGATGGACAAACAGAGATAGTTAACAAGTGGCTGGAGGGCTACTTGTGTAACTATGTTAGTGGGCAGTAGCGAGCATGGCTGAAGTGGCTGCATCTGGGGGAGTACTGCTACAATACTTCACATCACATGTCCATTGGTATGTCACCATTCAATGCCTTATATGGGTATCATCCTTTATCTTTTGCTGACGTGATGTTTGGTGATAGCAAGGCTCCTAGAGCAAAGATTTGGATCCAAGAGAGTCAGGATGCCCTTCAAGCTCTCAAGGATAACATGGCTATAGTGCAGAACCAACAGAAGCTGTATGTCGACAGGGGTCGGGTGGAGAGATAGTTCGAGGTAGGGGACATGGTCTACCTATGATTACAACCATACCGACAGTCATCACTGAAGCAGAATGGGGGCTAAGAAGCTCAAGCCTTGATTTTATGGGCCATACAGGGTGATACGCATGATTAGACAGGTTGCATATGAGTTGGAGTTGCCCCATGGCAACAAGATTCATAACATTTTTCATGTATCATGCCTGAAGAAGGCATTAGGGAAGCAGGTGACCGTGATGGATGAGCTACCACCCATGGATGATGAGGGGCATTTGGTATTGCAGCCGAAGGCTATCATTGACTCTAGGAAAAGACGATTGTTAAGCAGGACAGTCTGAGAATTCTTGGTGAGGTGGAAAAATTTTCTGGATGAGGATGCCACTTGGGAGAGTGAGGAGATATTAAAACATCCATCACTTCAGTTGCTTGAGGACAAGCAAAATTTTGCCGGGGGAGACTGTAATATTCCTAATTAGCTATGGCTAATTGGAATATTCGATTTTGTTCGATTTTTGCCTTCTATAGTTATTTGTAAATAAAAAGTGAGGAAGGGGGAACATAACTCACTTTATAATAAAAAGTCACTTCCTAGGTAGCACAACGTTGTGACTTAAGGGGGAACCAAGGGGGCCAAAGGGAGATGTAGAAATGGGGCCCACGCAGACACATGGAGGGACTGCGCCGAAGGGAAGGAACACATGGCAAGAAGGGGATCACACAGCCTAGGGATTGTGAGAGGCAGTGGCTATAAAATAGAAAGGAACCCCCTCATTTGGGATCATTCTGGTTATGGGAATTTTTAATAGTCATTTCGACTTAGAGCATGTTGGTTGTTTAGCTAGTTTGCAACACTGTTTAGTGCATTGAGTGTCTTCGTTTGAATATCTCACCCTTAGCCTCGGGGGACTTCGAGTGCCTGCTCGGGCAAGGTGTTTCCGTTGGAATTCTAGCAGTAGATTCATTAGCATTTCAACAGCAGTTTCATCAACCTTTCAGCAGTAGTTTCATCAACGCCTTTGAGGAATTGCGCAGAACCCCAAGGGGGTGATTTTCAGGGGTCGGCCATTTCAGAAATGCTTTTTGGGTTTTTTTTGGTTTTTTGAGTAGAGTCTGATTCCAGAGTTTCAACCTTTTTTGAGGAGGGGAGCAGCCCCAAATCATCATTCAATTTCTAGTAGCAGCAATAACACAACAGTTTCCCAGCAGCTAGGATACAGCTCAGTGTGAGGCCATCCCAGGAAAGTTTTTTGGGTTTTTCTGGGTTTCTTGAGTAGAGCCTGAATCCGAAGTTTCATCTTTTTTTGAGGAGGGGAGCAGCCCCAAATCATCATTTGTTTTCTAGCAGTAA
Organism: Pinus taeda; assembly: GCA_000404065.3. Classification (NCBI taxonomy): domain Eukaryota; kingdom Viridiplantae; phylum Streptophyta; class Pinopsida; order Pinales; family Pinaceae; genus Pinus; species Pinus taeda. Next base: position 94,246 of record APFE030768737.1, on the reverse strand, counting down.
CAACACAACAACAACAACATCCACGCAGAGAGGCCATTCTTGTCATTTTGAGAGTATCTCTTCACTTGCCTTGTGCAAGTCGAGGTGCCATCTGTCTAATCACCTCTTGTGCTCATTTATTGTTCAGTATAATAAAATCGCTTAGCATTTCTCGCTGCATTTCTTGTGTATCTGCTTATATTTCTGGTTTACATTATTATATGTTGTTCCACTGTTATTTATCACTTCTGGGTTATTATATCATTTTCACATATTTGGTTGGAGTTTTTGCTGGGTTTTTGAGGAATATTCTGGGTTAGGAATATTACTGACAAATTGTCAAGGTCAGCCAACAACTTATGTAGGTTCAAAAGCCCAACAGTCATGTCTATTCAACCCCAACGTTTTTCATATAAATACAAGAAGCATTCTCCTCATTTGTACACTTCACTTCTCATCACACATTTCTCTCTCCTACGCAAAAAAAGAGTTTTTTTTCTCTCTTGCGCAGAAAGGCTCTCTCTCACACATGTGAAAAGAAGGACACAGATTTATAGGGCTGAAGCTGCAGGAAGGTATTTTGACTAGCATTGACCAGCGTTGACTAGCATTGACTGCGAGTTTGGTGTGGATAATCCTCCTTGGAAGGCCACAATTTTTGACATAAGAATCAAGGTGATCTGACCTCCGGTTTGACAGATATTGACTGCCCTAGTTTCGGGCTGATCTAGGGTTTGCTGCTGCTGATATAAATAAGATTTTTGCACTATTTCTCTTTGCTGAATTATTGAAGATAAAAGAAGATTTTATCAAAGGGTCTCCCCATATTGGGGTTTGTCCCTAGCTAGCCGCCACATCTTGTGTCTCTTGTCTTGGCTTGTTTTCTATTGATTGTTTAAATTTTTTATCTGCACTTTACTTAATGTACATGTGATTGCTAATCTATGGATAATAAAAAGAAAGATAAGTAAATTGCTCTAAGCATAGAACATACCATAATTTAACATGGTATCAGAGCTAAGGTGAAGACAAAGCCCAAGCAAAAGCAAGAGAAATCACCGAAGAGAAGGTTGGCAAGGCTATCTAAAGAGAACTATGGGGTCCTCAACACACTTCAATACTGAAGACAAACTTCGTGAGAAATCTAACTACCATGGATGGAATTTGTCTCTTGATCTAACATTATAAGAACAAGAAGTGTTGGACCATGTGAGAGGTCGAGTTGTTGAGCCTCCATCAAATGCATCCGCTCTTTCTAGGAACAAATGGACCAATGGAGAATTCAAAGTAAAGAAGATCATCTATGACTCTATCGACAAGCACTTGGTGGCCTATGTTTCTAAGTTGAACACCTCCAAGGAAATCTACGATAGACTAGTGAGTTTATTTAAAGTTATTGATGCAAATCAAGTCCTATTTCTTAGAAATAAGCTGAAGGAAATTAAGAAGGGAAAATATGAAAATATGAAAGCATATTTCTTAAGGATCACTGAGATCAAGAACAATCTCCTATCTATTGGGGAAGTAATTCCTGACAGGGAAATGACACTCACAACTCTTGGAGGACTACCATCTAAATGGTATATATTCAAGAATACTCTCCTCAATAATAATGTAATTCATGGATTTGAGGAATTAATGTCAAGATACATTAAAGAAGAAGCAAGGATGGAAGAACAGGAAATGCCCATACTTAAAGATCATCCCGCTGCCTTTTCTTCTCATTCCTAAAGAAGAAATAATTTCGAGGCTAAATCCAAAGGAAAGGCTGGACCGAAGGGTGGAAGAAAAGGATGATGTTACCATTGCAATAAACCAAGTCATTATGCAAGGGAGTGTCCTGATAAAAGGAACTCACACTAGGATGATGATCAAAATCCCTCTCAAGGCAATCAAGGAAATGGCAAGTCAAATGGCTAAGGTAAAAGGAGTGCTGGAAATCAAGGAAGAGGACAACCATTCAAGAAGGCAAGAAATTCCAGATATGAATCTAACACTGTTGACAATAAAAAAGATGAGTATTATCTACCAGCTTCTCTATCTACCACTGCTCCCCCAAACTCGCTGGGAAATTGGCTTATTGATAGTGGTGCCTCAAGGCACTTCACTGGTTACAAAGAAGCTCTCTATAATCTAGTAGAGAAAGAAACCAACTTGGAAATTGTTCTTGGAGACAATTCAAAATATCCTATGAAAGGTGTAGGAAATGTCACTCTTCAATTGAATTAGGGGAATACCATCCACTTACAAGATGTACTATATGTACCTAATATAAAAAAGAACCTAGTGTCCATTTTAGAAATGGAAGACAAAGGCTACAAGGTGGCTTTCAGTGATGGCAAGGTACATGTATGGAAAAATAACTTTAAAGACGCTTTTACTCTTGGGTTTCGAGTTGATTCATTATATTAGGTCGGAGGAAGTCCATTGGGTGTCATGACTTGTGACACATCTCTTCAGTCCAAACTATGGCATCGGAGGTTTGCTCACCTTCATTATAAAGCTTTACCTGATGTAAGAAAAATGGTGATCGGGATGCTCGAGTTCATATTAGAGCAAGAAGGTGTATGTCTAGGATGTGCTGAAGGAAAGCTAAAAGGGGGACCATTCCCCTCAAGCCAAAGCAAGACCTCCAATATATTGCAGTTGGTTCACTCATACATATCAGTATGATGCCTGTGAACTCCTTGGGAGGATATTTATATTAGCACAATTTTACAAATGATTATTCTCACAAGACTTGGATATATTTCTTGAAAAAGAAGGATGAAGTGTTCTCCTGGTTTCGACAATTCAAAGCCTTGATCGAGAACCAAATCAAAAAGAAGATGAAGATCCTAAGGACTAATAATGGGACTGAATATGAATCCAATGAGTTTCATGACTTTTGCAAAGAGGCTAGCATTAAGAGGGATACCACTACACCCTATACTCCTAAGCAGAATGATGTGGTGGAAAGGAAGAACCGTACGATTGTGGAAGTTGTCCGTGCTATGCTCCATGATCAAAGACTTCTAAAGTTTCTATGGGTCGAAGCTGCAAACACCTCCGTATATGTACAAAACCGATGCCTTCATCAAGCATTGGGTTCTAAAACTCCTGAAGAAATGTTCATGGGTAAGAAACGTGACGTATCTCATTTTAGAATTTTTGGAAGCCCTGTATATTTTCATGTGCTGAAAGAGAAAAGGAATAAATTGGGTGCATCTGGAAAGAAAGGAATCTTCATGGCCTATAGCAAAAATACTAAGGGCTATAGAATCTATGTAGTTGGTCAAAGGGAAATCGAGATTAGTCATGATGTCACCTTTGGCGAAGATATGGCTCTTAGCAAAGTAGACAATCTTCCTACTTTAAGGGGATCTAAAGAAGCTGACACTGGGGAACCGAAGGAAAAGGAAGAAGATGAGACGATGCTTGATGTGGAAGAACCTATGGATCCTATTAATCCTCCACCACCTAAGCCTTCGTCTTCAAGAAAGAGGCCTTCATGGCTTAGGGGGACACTTGATGATGCTGAAGGACATACAACTCCCCGTGGAACCTTTTGTGAAAGTAAGAAGCCGAATAGGTATCAGGGATACCTAACTATCATGAGCATGATCATCCAAAATGAGCCTTCATCATTCATAGATGCCATCAAGCATCAAGTATGGAAGGATGCCATGACCAAAGGATATGAGTCTATTATGAATAACGATGTCTTGGATGTGGTCCCTAGACCCCATGACAAGACAACTGTCACTTCAAAATGGCTTTACAAGATAAAGCATGCAATTGATGGAAGTTTGGAAAAGTATAAGGCTTGTTTTGTTGCTCGTGGCTTCTCCCAGAAGGAAGGTATAGACTATGACAAGTTAATTGCACCTATTTCCTGATATACCACCTTCTGCTCGATCATATCCCTTGCTGCTTTGCAAGGATGGAACCTACATCATATGGATGTCAAGACTACATTCTTACATGGTTCGATCAAAGAGGAGGTTTATGTGGAGCAACCTAAAGGATTTGAGATTTATGATCAAGAATCTCATGTGCGCAGGTTGAAGAAGGCCCTCTATGGGCTAAAGCAAGCACCCTGAGCATGGTATGAGAGGATCAATAGCTACTTGATGAAGTTGGGATTCACTAGGAGTGAATCTGACCCTAACCTTTACTTTAAGGTTATAGATGACAAGCCTCCCATACTGGTGCTTTATGTTGATGACCTCTTTCTAACAGGTGCAAACCCTCTCATTCAAAAATGTAAGAGGGAGTTGGCTTCTGAATTCGAGATGAAAGATCTAGGACTCATGCACTATTTCCTAGGACTCGAAGTCTAGCAGAAACTAGCAGAGATTTTCCTATCCCAAGGAAAGTATGTGGTGAAGATACTAGAAAGATTCGACATGGTGGACTGCAAGCCCGTAACTACCCTGATGGAGCTTAACTTTAAGAAGTTAAGTGGTAGTGTTGCTGAACCTATTTTACAAAATGCTACCGAGTATCGACAACTTGTCGAACCATTAATGTTCTTGGTGAACTCCCATCTAGATATATGCTTTGTAGTCAACAATTTGAGTCAACGTATGGTTGAGCCTCGCCACTCGCATTGGATTGGTGCTAAGAATCTGCTGAGATATCTTCGTGGCACAATCACTCATGGATGAAGATACACTGCAAGAAATGTGAGACTACTTGGGTATACTGATGCTGATTGGGCAGGAAATGTGGAGGACTAAAGAGCAGCTTCAGGTGTTGTTTCTCTTTGGGATCTACCTCGATATCTTGGATGAGTAGGAAGCAGAAGTTGGTGGCTTTGAGCACTGTTGAGGTAGAATACATTGCTGCTAGCATGGCCTCCCATGAGGCAGTTTGGTTGCAAAAGCTCTTCAGTGAGCTATTTGGATTTACATTGGATACCACCGTGATTCTATATGACAACCAGAGCGGGATCCATTTATCAGAAAATCTTGTATTTCATAATCACTCCAAGCATATCGATATTAGGTACCACTATATTCGAGATATGGTGCAGTGAGAAGCAATAAGGCTCCAACATATCAGTACAGATGAACAGGTCGCTGACATTCTAACAAAGCCCCTAGGAAAGGTAAAATTCCTAACTTCTCGAGAACAACTTGGTGTCATTTAGAGACCCTCTGATGAGGGTCAAATATGATGTACTAAGCCCTAGGAGCTCCAAGGAGGCGCGGGGTACTTCATGGAGTGACATATGACCACAGGGTGACTCACCATCCCCTGTTGGTGCACTTTATACAAGGTAAAAGGTTCAACCTTCCCCTGTGACACCCCATGGTGATTATGGAACATGATGATTAGTTCTCCTGTGGACCAAGATGATTCGTTATCCATAGATATTATGGAACTGGATGATTCGTTCTCCATGGCAATTGTGGAACATGATGATTCGTTCTCCTATAGGCCAGGATGATTAGTTCTCCATAGCATTCACTAGACATGATGATTCATTCTCCTATGGACAAGATGATTAGTTCTCTTGTCAAGGCATCCTACCCATGTAGTCTGGGACTCATGGGAAGTACCTCTCGTTTGATCAATAAGCAGGGAAATGAGGATAAGGACCATAATAGTACCTATGGACACATCATTGTATCTATCATACTCCCTATGCTAGGATGACATTCATTGATCTGGGATCAATGATACTAGTCCAAGACCAGTGAGAGTGGTACACACTCTGAGACTGACTTCGGGTCAGTGAAGGATGGTATGATACATCCTCGATCATTTCTTCTTCTTCATAATTCGACCAAAGCAGAGTAGAGCAAAGTAGAGCAGAGTAGAACTGAGCAGAGCAAAGAAAGTAGGGTTAAGCCATACAGGACAGTGCATTTGATGGATGGACAACAGTGACAGTCTGACAGATTGCAAATGAGGTTCTCCCTAGTTGAGAGGGAGTGTTAAAATTGGCAACTATGGCCAAACTTCATGTGGGTCACCTTATTTATGGATGCTGATATTTTCCCTAGATTTCTCTCGTTATTCGATTTTGACAAGTATTTATGAAGATATGATTTTTCTTTATTATGGACAAATTGTCAAGGTCGGCCAACAACTTATGTCGGCTCAAAATCCCAACAGTCATGTCTATTCAACCCCAACATTTTGCATATAAATACAAGGAGCATTCTCCTCATTTGCACACTTCACTTTTCATCACACATCTCTCTCTCTCCTGCGTAGAAAAAAGTCTCTTCTCTCTCCTGCGTAGAAAGGCTCTCTCTCTCACATGTGTGAAAAGAAGGACACATATTTCTAGGGCTGAAGTTGCAGGAAGGTATTTTGACCAACGTTGACCAATGTTGACTGCGAGTTCAGTGTGGCTGATCCTCCTTGGAAGGCTGCAATTTTTGGCATAGGAATCAAGGTGATCCGACCTCTAGTTTGACAGATAATGACTGCCCTAGTTTAGGGATGATCTAGGGTTTGCTGCTACTGATATAAATCATATTTTTGTACTATTTCTCTCTACTGAATTATTGAAGATAAAAGAATATTTGATCAAAGGGTTTCCCCATATTGGGGTTTTTCCCTGGCTAGCCGCCACATCTTGTGTCTCTTGTCTTGGCTTGTTTTCTGTTGATTGTTTAAATGTTCTATCTGCACTTTACTTAATGTACATGTGATTGCTAATCTGTGGATAATAAAAATAAAGATAAGTAAACTACTCTAAGCATAGAACATACCATAATTTAACAACCTTCAACCACAATATGGTAAAGGTTTGCATTTGCTTCACTTTTGGTAAAGCCCAACCTGGTGAAATAGTTTTCAATCCCGTTGTACCAAGCCCAGGGTGCTTGTTTCAATCCATATAGCATTCTCTTGGGTCTGCACACATGCGACTCTCTTTTGAAGGTCTCAAATCCTTCTGTATGCTCAATGTACACCTCTTCCTCAATCACTATATTGAGGAATGTTGTCCTCACGTCCATTTGATGTATCTTTCATCCCATCTGCGCTAAAAGTGATAGAATATATATGATTGAAAAGTACCTTTCTACTGGAGCAAAGGTCTCCTTGTAATCAATTCCCTCCACCTAAGAGAACCCTTTGGCCACAAATTAGGCATTGTGTTTCTCCACAGTCTCATATGTTGCTTGATTTACCTTGAAAAGCCATCTGGAACTCACCACTAACTTATATATTGGTCTTGGGACCACTTCCCAAACACTGTTTCTGATAATGGAGCCATATTCCTCTACCATGGCATCAACCCATATTGGTTGTTGCACTGCTTCCTCTAATGAATATGGCTCAATATCTACACTCTTGCTCATCATATCCATGTAGGCAGTGTACCAATCTAGTGACCTCCTCTACCTGTGTTGTGATGTGAGTGCTCCCACATTCTCTCTAGAATCATGCATCAATATTTCATCTTCTCTGGTATGCTTCCTTCCATCTTTGGAAGTCTCTGCATGAGTGGGTGCTTCCACTCTCTACTCGTTTGCATGTGGTTTCTCCACAACATCTTGATGTTATTCATTTGGAGCTAAACTCTCCTCATATACATGTAACTCAAGCTCCCTCTCAAGGGAACATCTCATGGCCTTCTCTTCATCAAACTTCACATCTCTATGAACCACTATCATCCTGTGAGATGGTATGTAGACCCGATAGTTGTGAGGTGTATTAGTGTACCCCACAAATATGGCCAACTCAGTTGTTGGTTCTATCTTTTTCCTTGCATCCTTAGTAACATGATAGTAAACTAATGAACCAAAGATCCTGAAGCGTGCCACATCTAGTTTCTTACCTGGAAATTCTTCTTCTGGTGTACTAATCGTAAGAATTTGATGAGGACTCTTGTTTTCCACATATATAGTTGTGTTGCATGCTTTAGCCCACAAGTGCAACTGTAGGCCCTGATCATGTAACATTGTCCGTGCAACTCCGATAATAATTCTGTTCACCCTTTCAACTACCCCATTCTATTGTGGGTTATGGGGTTATATTAACTCTTGTTGAATGCCTTCTATTGCACAAAATTTCTTGAATTCATTCAACACATATTATCCATTATTATCGCTCCTGAGATCCTTCACTTTCCTGCTAGTATCTTTCTAAACAAGTGCTTTAAACTCCCAAAATTTAGATAATGTATGATCTTTCTTTTGCATGAATAAAATCAAACACTTACATGAGAAATCATCTACAAATATTACTAATACCTATGCATGGCCATGGAGGCTATCAAGAATGGTCCAAACACATCCAAGTGAACTCTTTCAAGGATCACTTTCACGTGACTATCCTTATCACGAAAGGTGGATTTGGTGTACTTCCCCAATGTACACCCTTTGTATGTACCTCTCTGATCTAGTGTACCCTTGGGAATTCCTATATAAATATGTCGCATGATCTTTAGCTCCATGGTTCAAGTGGCCTAATCTTATATACCACAATTCACTGATGTCTTGGCTTTGCACCTTCTCTGCTTTGGTGCTCAAAGAAACACAGTCTTTTACATCCAATTTGTGTAGGTTCTTCACTGAAACCCCGATTCGCTTCACTTGTCCTAAGGCTATGTGATGAAGGAAAGCCTTTCCTTTGCTAAATATCATATCATAGCCATAGCTCTCTAACATAGAAACTGAAACCAAATTCTTCTTTAGACCCAGAACATACATGACATCTTTTAATGTGAGAGGAGAACCATAATACCTCTAAAAAATAATAGTATACCTTCCATCATCTCCCATTTCTATGTGCATATGGAGGTCCTTCTCCTCCAATTCACTGAATAAATTTTTTTTTTTGGTCATATGGAATGAGGCTCCACTATCTAGATACCACACACTACCCATCACTAATGCCACCATGCAAGCAATGAGGGTGAAATCCAACTCGAAGTTTGAAGTAAGAGCTTCACCCGCCACTCCTCCTAATGGCATCTTGTCGGCCTTCTTGTGTGGACACTTCGTGGCATACTGTCCCATCTCATGACAATGAAAACATTTAATATTTGACAAGTCCTTCTTCTTTCCGCCCTGACTAAAATCTGATTTGGAATGGGATGAAATATTTTTCCCTTTCTTTACCTTTCCATCTAAGACAAAATTCTCCTCATCATAATGCTTGAATGTGGATACATCTTTGGTGTTCCGCCAAATCTCTTCTTGCACCAAGTCGGACCACAAATGCTTCAACTCTGGTAGCTTCCCCCTCCCATATACCGAATCCTGGTAGTTGTTCCAGCTCTTAGAAAGGCCTAGAAGTGCTAGATTGACCAGATCATCTTCAGCAACTGTAACACCAAAACTTATAAGCTCATCCTGACATTAAATGAACTTGGTCAAGTACTTTTGTACTGTGTTTCCCTTCTCCATCTTGATTTTCCTAAGCTTTCCTTCAATGCCAACTTCATGTGGTCACTGTTGTTTTGAAATAGGTCTGTTAAGGCCTTCCACATTGCATATGGAGTCTCCTTTCCATGGAGGTTCGAGACAATATGATATTGAACTCCTTCTAGTATGATCCTTCTCACCTTTGAATCACATTTCCTTCACTTTGCCAGATCTTGAGCATCAGTTGCTGGAGGCCTAGGAATGTCTTTGTCTATGAATTTCTTAAGCCAGTTCTCTTCTAACACTCCTCCATCCTATCCTTCCAAGAAATATAGTTCAAACTACCCTCAAGGTAACATTTGAGTCTCAATCCATAGAAATGCATCCTGTTGGCTCTGAAGAATGATACTGCAAATTTGATTTCACCTGCAAAAGACAAACTCGTATTCTCCTCTTCGAGAGTTCTTTCTACTCTGATACCATGTAGAAATTCCTTGTAGATTCAAACTACTAATTGTAATTTAATAAAACAATAGACTTGAATCTACTCTACTCATCGACAAAAAAATTAAATGATTGCGAAATCACGAAGCATACAAGAGAAATAATTGAATCAACAAATTACACAATGATTTCCTAGGGAAAGGCACAACTAAAAACACCTACTATCTATATATTGCATTAGTCAGAAAATATTAGAATATTACAATGTTTTTCTCAAGCTCGAGAAACCTCTGCACTATCTCTATCTGTCTCACTACTTCCTAGAAAATCTAGGGCCAAAACTTAAGCAAATTTTGGCTTTCCCAAGTCCCTATTTCCTTACATTATTTGCTTGGTAATTAGCCCCCTATTAATTAGGGAAATTCCTCAATATGAGTTGCACAATCCTCATAGGCCTTCCTCTAACTTCATGCACCATGTGTACAATTTAGATGATTATACAATTGATAGTACATTGTCCCTGAACTCCAATCTCAACTGGGTAACTCTTAGATCTAGTATGCATGATTTATTTATGAGAGAATTGACAATTAACTCGTTGAACACATGAAGCAACAACCCATTGTTTGACCTCCTACTACTTCGTCCATTAGTTGGAACTAGTTTAATTGACTTTAACTCAGTTAAACTAAATTAATTAATTACAACTCAAAATAAACTCAATTAGGGCTCCTATAATGTAGGAGACACTCTACATGACTCAAGTTAGACCCTCAACTTGAATTAGTTGAGCCAAATAATTCAATTTAACTTGGTTAACTCATATTATTTGTCTTGTGATGTGGAATTATAATTTCATTCCTAATTTAATTCAAGGACAAAATTAAATTAGGATTTTCTTGTTGCATTTTAAACAGTATCTTCCTCTCTAATGCCTAGTGGAAGGAGCTAAGGTGAAAATTCCTTTGATTGAGATATGAGGGTATATGTATAACAAATGGGGTGAATCTTCACCTCCCTTGTGACTCTTAGACTTCCCTCGTGATTTTTTGACCTCCATATAACCTTTTGACTTCTTCATGACTTTTCACATTCTATCGATGACTCTTGGACTTCCACTTTACATTACATTTCTCGCAATAAAAATTACATAATTATATCCATAAATGATGTGGAAAATGATGACTCATATGACACTTTAAAAAGACATGACATGACATTGATAACATGGACTCAATGATGATGTGCCATGTCAGGACACACTTTATGTTGCTATATGTGTGTGTTCTTGAAATATCGTACATGTTTTTCTTCTTCCTCCTCAATAAGGCTTGAAAGTAGGGAGTCTTCACCATGATCTTGATCTTCAGTTGTTTTCACAATCTGGTGTCCCTTCATCTTCTTGTTCAATGATCAACTTATCTTTGCAGCTTCGTAAGTGTCTTTTGGTATGGTTTACTTCTCCTTCTTTTCAATTATCATCCTATCATGTGAAATTATTGTACCTGCAACTGGAACTCACTCATGGAAAGACAACATTAGTCCGAAAAACTCCTACTCTAACATACTTCATGAAAGTCATTAATTGATTTAGAATTAGGTGTTGGGCTCGGAGGCAGACTTTGGAATTGTGCAATGCACAATTCCAGAGGTCAGGAGTGGAGGACTGAAGCCGGAGGCTATGCAGTGTACAATTCTAGAGGCCTGGGCATGATGATTGCACAGTTGAGGAGCTCAGTGAGGCAATCTTGAGCATTGAAATTTCCCAATGTGCAGTACAGGAGAGAGAGAGTCCTAGGGGTTGCACATTTCAAGGAGTCAAAATGACAACTTGAGGCTTGCTACTACGTAGTGCACAGAAGGAGGCTGAGTGGGAGGATGAACTATGCATTTTTGGAGGTTAAGGGGCTAGGGTTAAGCACTGAGATTGCACAATATGTAGTCCTTTGAGGCAAGAAAAACGCATTGCGTAGTTCCAAGAGGCAAGGGATCAACTTGAGTGTTGACACTGAGAAGTGCATAGTTCTAGGGGGTTGAGTGAGGTCAAGTTGATCAGTTAGGAACTTTCCAGGATTTAAATAAGTGTGGGATAAGTGAGGTAGAAATTAAACTAGGATTGATCTTGTGAATGATCACAAACACTTAGAAAAAATGGTGACACAACATTTAGCACTTGGTACACAGGAACAACATGATCCTCTCAATGTGACAACAATACACCAACCATCTCCAAGTGTGTCACTTAACATACACTTTTCAATGACAGTGACGACACTTATGCAACAATGCATAGAAAATTGAGAATGGGTCTAATACAAGTCTATATGATAAATAATGCCCACCTGCACCAAAAATATCCCTTGAGATGAACCATAACTCTACTTATGCGATGTGTGATACTTCCCATGCAAAAAACATAACACTTTGGTTTTCATCCAAAAGGGACCTGAAAACTTAGAGAATATACATGAAATGACTCTTACTACTATAAACGACAACATACAAGGTCAAAGTAGGCTTTGAAATTTGGATGTAGGCCAAAATTTTGGAGGGCGTTGTAACAACGACAACAAAAGGGAAAATTCTTAATTGAGGAAAAAGGCCAAGTAACTAAAGTAAAACAACATAAAAAGTTACTTAAGATAAGGATAAGAGGAGAATCTTCTAGAGTGGGAAATAAAAAATAAATAAAAAAAATGCTTCTATAAAGCGAGGATCCATGAAGCCTTTAAAAGGAGGGAGAGAAAATCATTTGATACATCTTGGAGTTGAGTATTTTTCTTATAGAGGGGTTTGGGAATGAGGTTCTCAAATTTCACTAAGCCCCAAGACAAAAACCCTTGGGTTTCCATTTCTTGTGAGTTGGACGAAAACCCAACCCACCATTGAGGAGATTTCACCTAGAAATCTCATGGAGCTTCAACAGTGATATTGGAGATCAAATTTGCAGCAAATATGAAGATAGGAGTAAGGATCATCCATATCCTTAATTGGTACCACATTTCTAGTTCCAATTTAATTATCTCAGTTATTTTGCAGTTTTTATTGGAACGTAAAATCTTATCCCATATTAATATAATAAAGTTGAGATTATTTACATTCACCTTATTATTTGAGTTGTAGTATTTTGTTCATCTTTTGGGTATTCACTTTATTGACAATTTTTGTGAAATCTTTGTGATGTTTTTGGATTAATAATTTTGTTGGAATTAAATTTCGAGAAATTAGCCAAATATTCCATTTAGGATCTACAATTCATGGGTTTTACCCAAAATTTTCTTGCAGTTGAGTGTTTCTCAACCACTAACATTCCAAGAGAAATACACTTCCACAACACCTCATTGAGTTAACCTCGTGCCTTCTTAGAGGCTATGGATCAACCCAAGTTGTGGCTAACACTAATTTGTGAACTCAAACACTAAAACAACACATTATACCACAAAATGGATCCCAACTAACTATCAGATTCAAAAATACATTATACATTGCATCATTCTTAGTCAAACAACATATATCCATGGTATTCATAACATATCAAATGATGGAAATCATGCCCAATAATAACTTATATGAGCACAAAATACACTCATACAAGACCATGTAAATAACTTTGTAGCTCATGAACCTACTAGCAACTCTAGGGATTTGCATTTACCTCACACCACAAGAATAATTATACAATCATGTCAATGAAAATACACAAGAATACATATTCCTTTGTCAACAATGCATAACAAATGATATGAAGCCTATTGAAAAGCCACACATCTTCGAGTAATTATCTTTGTATCTCATGCAACCAACAACAAGTAAAAGGGCCCATGAACCCCACATCACCATGAGAACATAGCAGCAATAAATCATAATGGATATCTAACGATATCAACAATTTTTTCGTTGGAGCAAGTTCACTCACACAAAATATAAGCTAGACCACTTAAGAGACAACATGCAAGCATGGTTATAGCACGTAGTTTACCAATCTCATAACAATAGGAGATGAATAAAAATGCATAAAATAACAAGAAATTTTCTAGTTTCTTTAAGGCCACTAAGCATACACACATCATACCTCATGTAATGAATTAATAAGGCTACAACCAAATAGCTCAGGAAACTTATATTCACCATAAATATGCTAGATAGTTGGTCAACCATGGTTATATAATAAATAAAAAATTCTTACTTAGATATTATAGGAACACTCATTAGTCATCCATGAATATACAAATATATGCAATAATAAACACTTATTTGATCAGTTTTCAAATGGATGAAAAATAGAGGAGGGACTTCAACTCTCCACCCAACTGTAGACCAGATGTGCAACAATATTTCTTATAGCTAACCACCACCAAGATAGATTCAAAGTCTGAGGAGGTAAGTGCTCAAGGGTATTCACACCATTAATCAGTGAAACAAGTAGCCAAGAGGAGTCCACTTCTCAAGTGGTTTATTAACTACTCTCAAGCAATAAATACCACAATGGAGTACCTCTAAGGAAAACAATCACAAAACCCAACCAAGATTCACAGATGGTTCTCTCATTCTAGGAACTTGATCCCACTCTAGAGGGTGTTTTTCTCAGCTCGAATGCAAGCACCTAAGTGAATCAATATTTCCATTAGCTCTCTTGGTCATATTAACACTAGTAAGAAGATAGGATGTCACCAAAATAAAGGGAGAAATATCCCAATCTCCCACAAAGGTTTTCTTTAACGCGCTCCTTCTTGACGCTCCCACTTCTATGCATAAAATTCACTTTTCTCCACTAGGATTCCTCAAGCAATGGCCCAAATTCCCTTCGTGTCATGAGGAAAACTAAACAATCATCAGTTCTCCTTCTTCCCAATTTCTCCCCTACCATACTAGGACGTTTCCTTTTTTTTTTATAGTAACTTCCTTCTAGATCTTCCTTGCTCCCCTCCTTCACGTTTCTCTCTTGCATATTTACTTCTTCAACACATCCCATAAGATTAAGGATAGTATGGGCATGTCCTTTGTTGCAGGATTCCCACACTCAACTTCATTTTCTACACTAGCACATCTTTTAATTTTCAAGGGATTTCTGTATGTAAATAAATGAAGTAGGTTATGTTTTGGTTTAAATATTGCACAAGAAATTTCTCCTCCTCGATCTTTGAATCCATTTCCACTCCTCCAACCCATCCATATTATTACATAAATTACAATTCATAAGGACATTTACAAGAGGGGTAGAAAAAGGGTTATTACATTGTCTATGTGAGAATGGATTGGAAGTGATCTGTAATTGCTTCATGATGCCATTATAACTCTCTAGTTTTTTATTGCTATAGTTTTTGATGTTGAGGATTCTATTGCTTAAATTGTGGTTAATCATAGATTTATGAAAGAATTTTGTATTCATTTCACCTTCTTTTAACCACTAAATGCAAGACTTATGTTTCCATAATATTTCTTCTAAATATTATTGAATGAAATATTATTGTTGACTTATATCATTTAAGCATGTAACACCCTCCTCCCACATTTACCCAAGTTAACCAGTCCGTTGGGGTAAACATGTGATGAGAGGATACTACAATCTGATTCAACTCCCCATGTGCAGTTAAGGAAGTGGAACCAACACAATGCAACCAATCTAGCCTTTTGCACATGTCGTAGAACCTATAGGAGCCAACCCACCCTTAAAGATGATTGACCCCTAAGAAAAATTGACACTTCACTACCCTAAAGCCTCAGTCACTACCATGACATGGGCATGCATGCAACGAGACCCTCTAGTTGCTCTCACAACATGGGCATGCAAGCAATTGGGGTCTTTTTTCAGCCAGTTCTGAACCTGTGACCCCAAATTTTGTGCCACACTCCATGAAACCTTTAGGAATGAAAAATAACATCAAGACATTGATACAAATACAAATACAAATGCAAATAACATCAAGACAATCTATAGGTCATAACAACAAATTTGAGCATAGGGGTCTCATACTTACCTGAGAATCACTAATAGGCATTGATGTATTATCACATTAGCTGCATTATCATCTATTAAGTCA